>JAGDQP010003748.1:26114-91022 GCA_022664845.1 Lepisma saccharinum
GTTTATACATAAAAGATTACCTAGAACTTTTTATGATTCGTCAATGTCACTTGTATCTGGTGTTGTAAAACTTTCTTTTTTAATTCTGTGAACTTTAAAAATAAAAAAATCGTTCTTTTTATATATTTTTTCAACATTTTTTACTGACAGCAAGTATTATTGCTTAACGCTGCAGAAAACCAATGTAAACAGCAGGATTGCAGTTAAAATTCTCATAAATCATCTCACTTTACTATTTCTTTTTCCCCGGCAGTCTTACGAAGAAAATGATGAGATTATTTGTGCATTCACTATCACATCACTATGCTTCCTATATCTTCGCCCTGACAAACATAAGGAATTAACTAAGGACATAATGAACTAAAGTTACTTGGTACAGTTTGTCTGATAAACCTCCAGGGAACTGAAGAAATATTTTAAACCCTTTAATGTCGAAGCTCTGACGACATGTCCCCAAAATTATTTATTGTCAAAATTAGGTTAGATTAGTATTATGTAATACATTTAATATTTTTTTTATTTAAAATAATATATTAGCTGCGTTGCTAGCGGGTGTGACATATCTGTAATATTGGGCATTACAACTCAAAAGTTTTAACGTTTCCTTAATTAGATATCCTTAATTAGATATATGTATACAAATAAAATGCTTGCATAAACAAATTATTACTGTCGTGAAAAGATTACAGTTTGGAATTATCAAAGATTGATTAACTATTCTGATAAATGAGTAATTTCTGGCCGACCGGGTGGCCGAGCGGTCTGCGGCGGTAGGCCATCGGCTCGAAGATCCCGGGTTCGATTCCCAGCATGGGTGTGGATTTTAACAGCTAAAGGCAAATCATGACTGGCCGAAGTCCAAAGTTACTAGACTGGTTCATATAAAAATAAAGTTTAGCAAAGTTTTAAATGATAAATGATAGGCCTAAATGATCTACAATATCCATGTCTCTATCGGAATTCGAATCCAGAACCTTGGAGAAGCTGGCACGCGGCTACCATGTTCGGTAGTATGCAGCGGATGTCCATCCTGCGTATTTTACATCAATTTTTACGAGACCAGAGCTACAAATAGATTTCTTATAGCTCGGAATGGCGGAAGATCATTTGAAAAGCTATTCCCAGCAAGTTTGAGGATGAAGTTCTCTCTTTTGATAAACACTGCTCTAGTGAACCAACGAAGCCAAGTCTGTTTTATTGGATGAAGAAACATCTAAGCAAATACGTAACAATAATATAACCGAATTTCTAAACAATACATACAAAGGCGTAAGAAGTAATTGCGTCTAAAAATAAGCTCAACTATTAAGGTATTTTCCTTGTGCTTTTCTTAGTATTATGTAAATCTACGGGTTGGTGTACAGGATAGATAGCTTAATGCTCAGTGTTACACATTTGTAACACGCAATTTACAAGGGCATCATCTTATTCAATGTGACATATTTCAAATTATTACAAGTATAAATCTAAACTTTTACGCTTCATAATATGCATAAACGGTAGATATTACTCATTTTCTGGATAAAACTAAGTAAAAATTGTGGCATAACTTTCCTTCTTAGACATGGCGTCTGTCTTGAAGAAATACGTGACTTCAAATGCCGCAATAAACAAAGAACGAGACACAATTGATTGAAAAGGTTCAAGATGGCACTGAACGAAGTGGTCCAAATGTGTAACACCAGGCGCTTATGACTAACTGTCTATCAACTTGAAGTTTAAGCGCTAATTCCGAATGTTACATACGTGTAACGAGGGGCATTACAGGGTTAAGTTCCTAGAGATAATAAACTTCGAAAACATCTTTACTGTAAACTGAAAAACTATGAATTCTTACCGAAATGTGCCCCATCCCGCATACAATACGTTAGTTTCTAATTACGGTATTATTCAAGGAAAAATTATATTTTCGATTATAATTATTAGCGTCCGCAAAAATAAATTATCTGTAGCTCAAAATTCCCCGAAATAATTTGCTTCTATTCAAGGGCAGAGACATGTTTGCTTTTACAAGTACATTGTGTTTCACTTTAAAATCTCACAAGTAAAGTACCCGAAGTGAGGACTCGAGTTGCTCATCAAGTGATACCTTAAATTGAAGCTAGTGACGAGTATAGTACACCTGTGAAATCCTAGCTGCAGAGCTCCAGAAATAAAAAGGTTATGGCGGGTCAAAGTTCAAATAGAAAGCGAATTTAGCTGCTTGTGATGTCCATGTTTTGCTGATTATCCCGATGGTAATACGTCGTAAGTTGCTCCCAATTAATGTAATGTGTAGAATGATATATATCCCTCTCTCTGCCTGATATCCCGCTTTCTTTTATTCGTGTATGAATGTCCTTGTGCATGTTGGCTCCTGTTATTGATGTCAATAAAAGTTCTTTTTTCTTTTCGTTCCAGAAAATGGAAGCAGGTGCTATCGTTCATGCTCTGTATGAGAAATATGGATTTGTTAATAGGAGAATGAATAGGTATGAAGATTCATTGTACAAACAAATAGTGGAGATACTTGAGGACAAGATGGAAATCATAGAAGAAGTTAGAACTCTTGGATTTGCTGGTGACAGTGATGAAAGCGATGATGGAGACTAAGGTGATGACGTCTTTGATGAGGAAATGCCAAGTACATCGCAAGGTTCTCAAACACATCAAGAGTCTCCGACACCTGTAGCTTCTTCAGGTGAAGAATATCAGCCTTCGCCAAAAAAACAAAAACACATCTTGGACGATGATTATAAAGAAGCAGCTTACATGTTTTGGGCACACAATGAGAACCCGGAAAAGAAACGAAGGAAATTTTCATCTGTCAAGTCACAGTATAGATTAATTCAATCGAAAAACATCCTCTTTGAATATGATAAAAAAAGACAAAAACCCAGTTATAAGAAACTTAATGCAGCAGTTCACGATAAATTCAAACAAATGGTCGAGAGATGTGCAATTATACACGACAGGACTCTTCGCTTTTGGGCTCTTCAGATAAGTAAAGAGCTAGATCCGGATAATATTCTACAATTCAAGACATCTCGTCACTGGCTGTCTAATTTTAAAAAGAGAACCAATATCGTCAGTCGTTCTATCACGCATAGGGTTAGCAAAACGTGGAAATCAAAAGAGGCTGAATTAAATCACTTATCTACGACATTTATTACGCCCATGAAAGAACTTATGTTACTAGAAGACCTGAATCCTCGTTAAGTATTCAATGCTGATCAAAGTTGATTTGACAAGGAACTCCATGCATACAGGACTCATAGGACTAAAGGTACGGTGGTTGTAAGAGGTGCATTTGGATCAGTCAGTGCTACTACTCATTCATATATGATCATGCCGGTTATTTCCATGGATGGTGAAATATTGCGTCCGATGTACGTTCTTGTATCCAAATCCAGTGGTCAGTTTCCAGGAAATAAGCAAAAAGATCCCGATAACATAGTGTCCCATCCAGGAAAGACTGCAGACATGAACAAAAGTGATTTAAAAGAGTTTTATTCTGTATTCTGGAATAGCCTGTCTGCCGATCGTGATAAAGTCTTGCTTTTGCTGGATTCATGGAGTGCAAATAAGGATGATAACGTATCAAATGAATTATGCGATAATCATATAACACTGTTCAAACGTTTAATTCCTGGTGATTGCACTGGTTTCATCCTACCACTTGATGTTTACTTCTTCCGTCCATATAAATCATTTATCAGGTTCATTACTGACACAGTTATCGCTTCCTCGGAAATTAATCTCTGGTATCGGGATAACATTTTACGAATGCAGTCCTTCACTCTCTTCCAATTCAGCGCCTCACGATTTTGTAACATGATCAGGTTTGCGTTTTACAAAAGCGGCTGTTTGGATGAGGAGCCCGAGCCCTGGATTTCTCCATTGGATTATTGTTTTGATTCTAATATACGTGACGAGTGTTACAAGACCTCATGTGAGAACATCTCTTTTGTCAAGCGTGCTCATTGTGAGCAAAGTATCTGCTTATCACACACCTTCATTGACGACTTACATATTGATTGTATCAATGTGTAGTACTTTGTACGTGCCTCTTTCCTTCAAATGAATCGCATTTCCATTCAAACCCATGTCCTTCTGACATTTGTTCTGCCTTTCGTTGTGACTTGTTTCAATACAATTCGCTTTCTCTTTGAACTTTGACCTGCCATAACCTTTTTATTTCTGGAGCTCTGCAGCTAGGATTTCACAGGTGTACTATACTCGTCACTAGCTTCAATTTAAGGTATCACTTGATGAGCAACTCGAGTCCTCACTTCGGGTACTTTACTTGTCAGGGACATTTGTCCCTTATGCTCAGGATTCCAAGTCTTGCGCCATGTTGTAAAAATATCAGCTAATCCCATAAGTAATGTCTTATTTTAGGATCGTGAGAAAAAGAACGATAACTTACCTGAAACACTATCGTTACTCACGAGAAAGTCTCCATCAGACTCCATAACACTACCACCTATCAACCAGTTGTTGAATCTCACTGAAAGAAGTAACCGGTTTTGGAGGAAAAGAAATGGGTCATTGCTCGCCACAAGTAATCCTCATTTTGCAGTATTTTCCCGAAAAGGTGGTTTTGCAGGCTGCGAAAAAGACAATAGTCTGTTGAGGCATGATCTGGTAAAAATGCTAAGTGAGGGGAGATTCTTCCAGCCACATTCCTCGATCTTAACACAGGTCCTTCGTCCCGTGTGTGGGCGCGCATTATCACCGTGGATGAGCATACCCCTGCGATTAAACAGAGCAGAACGTTTCTTCAACAATGCAGTCCGTAGGCGTTCAAGCTGCTGACAGTAGACATCTGCATTGATGGTCTGGTAACGTAGCAAGAGTTCAAAATGGATTATACCACGGATATCCCACTAAACACTCAACAACACTTTGCAAGGATGAGGATCCTGTTTAGGCACAGTTCCTGCAGCCCACCCTTTAGGTACCGACTGCCGTTTGTGTGTAATGTTATCCTAGAAGACCCACTTTTCATCCCCTGTCGCCATTCTGCCCAGAAATGGCTCACGTCTGTGACGGGTGAGCAGGGAACTGCAGATATCAACTCGCTGCTACTTCTGTTGAGGCGTTAACGCATGGGGTACCCGTTTTCCGAGTTTCGTCACGTACCCAAAGTCCTGTATATAACGATGAACGGTCGAATGGGTGACATGGAGTTCGCTGGCCAGCTCTTCAACAGTTTGGATGGGATTTTCCTCCACCGCTGCTCGTAGGGCCTCATTGTCCAGCTGCACAGGTCTTCCTTCTCGTGGCTTATCGGTGAGGCTGGTGTCCCCAAAGCGAAACCTCTGGAACAACCTCAGACACTTTCCCAAATCCAACCTGACCATATATGGCATTGATGTTTCGTGCCGCTGCGCTGACTGGATGTTCCTGATAAAATTCATACAGCATGACATGACGTATGTGCTCCTCCGACACTGCCATGATCAAACATAAGCTACACTTCCAAAACGTGGAGCAGACCGTTCTTCTACACTACTGTACAATCAAGTGTCCTATATGACATAGCTATGGCACGTGACGTCTACTTCAGACGGCGTCATTGTAGCAGTCATCGCACATAACATTATTTAGGGATAGGCCGGTATACACAGATACAAACAGTGTAACAACAAATGTTTTATGTTAAATGCATATTTGAAAAGAGTTGAATAAATCCATAATGAATACTCTTGTAAACAAACAAGTACATACCAATTATGTTTCTTCTAATCAGTCTGTTGCAATAGGACTAAGAAGTAATATTTCATAGCATATCATAACGTAGCCACGATCTGCGGCTCCACTCGTGCTTTTCTGAGAGTGTATGAATTAAATAGATATCGGCAAGTAACAGTTTAGGGGTTATTTGAAAATTTGGATTTTAAAATAGGGGGGCAACGCTGACAGCTAGATGGCTGGCTACAGGGACCACCACAGTATGTTTCGATTGTGTCGAATATATGTATACTTAAAGATTGGTGCGGTACGTCGAACTGTATGGAAGCAGTTTTAAATATTTAATTTTTAATTAATTTGCAACACTGTCAACTCTGGGACCTGAAGTACCTCTATGACCTGTCCAAGTACCTAATGCACATGTATAAAAAAAATAGTGCAAATTAATGCACACGTATAGATTTGTATTTATAAAAACATGTTTATAAGCTGACTTTTAAAATAGGTTGGCCACACTGAAAACTCGGCTGCTTGAGGTCGGGGACACCCAAAACTTTCTCCTATTGTGATGAATAATGTTTAAGCTAAGTTTGGGGCAGATACGGTATGGGAGAAATTGGTAAAAACAAATTTTAAGTTTGCAACACTGATAATTGGGCAACCCGGAGCCCAATTATATATATGAGCTCCTGCGTAGCCTAGTCGGTAACGCGCTCGACTTCAGTGCGAGCGGTCCCGGGTTCGATTCCCGATGGGGGCTCAAATATTTCGGTGTTCACCCAGCATCGTGAGGACAATTGGGGAGCTGCTGTGAATAAAAGACAGTGGCGATCACAGTGAGAGCTTCGGCTCTCCTCTCCCAACCCGTCTGGTCAGCGTGGGAGCAGTAGACCAACTCCTCCGTTCGGGGAGAGGCCTCATCCACTAGTGGATTGAATATGGCTGTGATTTATTATATATATATATATATATATATATATATATATATATATATATAATCTTACAGAATTAAGGGGTTGATTTATGTTGTATTTCTTCTTAATTACCTAAATAAAAGTAGTTCTTACTTAAAGAGAGTATTACAAATGACTGGGTTTTAAAAAAAAATAAGGAAAAACGAAGACTTATGCTTTTCTTGACGTTTTATTATTATTATTATCATTATTATTTACAACACTACTTGTATCCCTTGGCTTCCGGACTCCTCAAATACCAGTTGAAAGCTGGGAAATTGAAAGCGGATCATGTTTCAGGTCAACAAAGGTCAGGTTATCTTTTTCCTGATCTTAAATGAAAGGAATCCATGGTTGTCCTCACTTTTAGCTAAACTATCATCCACAGGAGAAAAATAACATGGGATGGGAACCCTGCTTAAAGTATCCAGTAGGAGCCATATTTATGCAAATAGCGTATGCACCGACTGGTGCTGTTAACAAGAGCCACGGGAGATAATCATTCTCCCACATTGTCTCACGTCGTCTCTGCTCTGATCCAGTGTTTCTTTCAGCAAGGTAATACAACTCGCAAAAAAAATCTCCCCGAAAAAATCACGAACCTGTCGTCAAACTTCCTTCCCCTCCCCATGAGAAATACTCCTGCCATGAGATTTCTTTGAAAGAGCCATGCTTTGTCCTAAGCATCACTTTGTTTCAATTGGTATTCAAAGAATTATTACAAATTTAGTTAACTTGGTAAGTTCTACGGGGAACTTCTTACAATCTTTAAGAATCTGCGAATTTTTAATTCTTATTGACTTAAAAACTTCAGGGCAGAGGCCTCTCTTAAGCTATGAATATTGGCAGACTGTGATGTAAATAAGATTTGCTTAGAATTTCCTGACCTATGGTACGAGAGTATAACGTATGGTCTCCAGAAAGGGAGAAAAGATCGGTGAAGCGAAAACCATTATCCATAAAGTGAGTACTTACATCAGAAAGAGAGAGAGAGAATATACCATCACGGATACAATGTCTTATGGTGTAATTTTTCTCTTTTTGTCAGAAACGTCAATACTGAAAAGAAGCTGCATTAATCTGACGTGGAAAGTTGAGAAAACGCTCCGACAGAAAGGTTATAAATCACGACATGGTGATTTGTGTTTCCTGATCATTTCCTTGGATTGACAATCATTTTGGCACAGGTTGAAAACTTCTTGACAGTTGGTCCTCAATAAATCACTAATTCCATTTGCATGACAAACTGAAAACTAGAAGTAAAAAAGATAACATATGACGTATAAGTTTCCCATACAAATTCCAAACTAGTATGAAGTTCATGTGTAAGGTTTGACATACAAACAGCATATGTCAGGAATGTGACATATTTCGATTAGACGTGTAACCAGCAGTGTAGCTGAAGTAAAATATTCTCTCCAATTTTAGTCAAGCAATGTACAGTAGCGATGACAGTCTAAATGTAGCGTAAATTGTAACATTCGTCTACCGTTACCACTAATATTTCACCGATATCAAGGAGTTGTTTAATTAGTAGCTACAACAGCAACTCATTAGGTACAGTGAAGATAGCATTATTAAAACAGCAAACCTGAATAGGGCCAACATTGGTAGGAGAGTAAACTTGAATAAGCCAGCGTCACTACGAAAATAAATATGGAAGAAGGCATCACTCTGCCACATCAAACGAGTGAAAAGTTCAAGATTTCAAAAGGAAAAAGGGGTGAGAATACTTTCAGAACGACACTGGTAAAAAATTAGTGGAACAGAGAAAAGGGCAATGAGAAGCAGTGGAACAGTACTGCGGGTGGAAGCCGGTCGCTCTCCCGCAACAGACACAGCAGACCCGCAGGGTAAAATGGGTAAAGTAGAGCTCCAGAGGCTGTTGACGCACGTGGGGCAGGAACGAACACACGAGAGGTGAAGGTACAAGATAGAATAGGATCATACAAACGGATATGTACACAATAGCAACTTATCGTTAGTTAAGTGTATGATCTCCGTGAATTGCTGACACCGCTCCACACCTATGGACATGGAATTGAAGTGGCTGTCGATCCGAGTTTGTGGTATACTGAGCCACTCCTGCAGACGGCAATTTTCAGATGTTGAGCATTACTGGGTGTGCCGGCGTAGCTGCAATATCTTTCCCCATACCATCCCAGAACTGAGGTCCAGTAAGCACGTGGGACACACCGTAAGTTCGATACCTGCCTCCTGAAGCATAACATTCAATGGCTGAGCTTGGTGAGGACGGGTATTATCGTTCATGGAAATGAAAGAATTACCAATTGCTGCTGCCATAGTGACAACATGTGGCCTGAGGATCTCATCTCTATGCCATCCTACTGTCGTGCTACCATACCGAATAACTTGCAGTGGTGGCGCACACCATACATCCACTGTCACCATATTGGGATTTATCACACACAACAGTATGTTAATTACTGGTTTTACAGTCCCGTCCTTTTTCTGCCTCTAGACTGAAGCGCGACCCATCGGAAAACCTCACCGAAGTCCACTCGGCAGGCCTCCGTTCGTGATGTGCCTTACTCCAGTTTCTACAGGTCCTAAAATATTTTCTCCTGAATGGAACACACACTAACGGTCTCTATGCATAGATGCCACCTCATAAAGACGATTATGGATAGTTTGTGGACACCCTGCGTCCTGTTGCTGTGAACAGTGCATATTAAAGGTATGTCGCCGTCTGGCGCATAATCCGACGTACCTTTAGCACTAAGTGTCGGCCATCGAGTGCCGTCGTGGCTCGTTCACTGCCCTGTCCTGCCCGTCACAGAACATTTCCAGTTTGTTAGACCATCTCCCAGGCGGAAAATGACACTGGCGACATTCCAACTGCTACTGTAATGATTTTCTGTGTTTGCCATGCTTTCAGCTTGTTTATAGCTATTCAGGCGGTAGATTGTGGTAAATGTTGCTAATGTGGGATTCATCCTATTCAACATTTCCCTACACGGGCACAGAAGCACTCTCTGTCTATTGTGGGCACACTAATTGACTTCTTATTTGCACCTTTTCACGTTCATGCCCTCTTACGTCGTCCTTGGCTCTACTGCACCCATGATACAGCGTGGATCTATTTTGTCTCTTACGGGAGAGCAGCTTCCATTTGCAGCACTCTTTCTCTACTTTTTCATTGTCCTTTTTCTTGTTTCTGGCTTGCTCTTTTTTTCTTTATTAGTTTATTTCTTTCGGTTCTGGAGGAAGCGTTTAACAATTTTAAGTGAGATGAACTTGGAGTAAATAATAATGCCGAATACTTTCATTACCTTCGAGTCGCTGATGAAATAATCCTGTTCAAATGAACACAAACCAGAACAGAAGAACTGAGTAATAAGAGTTTGAAAATAGGACTTATTTGGCAAATTGGCTGATGAAATAAACAGAATATCTAAAATGGCATGGAGCTCATTTGGAAGACTGAACTTCTTTCTAAAAATGAAAGTTGCCAATGTGTCTCAACAGTGCCGGATCTAGGGGTGGGTAAAAGGGAGCAAGCGCCCTGGGCGGCACATTTAGGGGCGGCAAAGAGCTAAAAATAAAAAAAAAGCTCCCAAAAAGAAATAAAATCGCATATTAAATTGAAATTGACGTAAACGTGTTCATTTTCTTATGTTATTCCATCAGCTCTAAATTTCATAATCGCGATTCAAGTCAGATAGGCAGGTCTACTGCCTTACTGGAGTTAGTAATAGCGATGCCGCGACAGGCTCCAGAGAAGATACGAAAGTACAACAACAAAATGTTAATTTTCGCTAGCTTAATTAAAAACGAGGATGGGACTTCTAGCTAACCCTAGCTACTTTCGTCCTAGGTAATAATGTCTGGTTTTAGTAATGGCGTACGTCAGTCTATTTGAATAAGAATTTTGGTAGGTAATGGAGGTTTAGGAGTGAAGAGTTGATCAAGGAAGAATCATTGGTGTGTATTTCAACAACTTGTCTTGATTCCCCAGAGAGGTAGTCAAGCCTATTCCGTCCTTAATTTATGTGTTCATATACTGGTTTCGGTTTTGTATGTTAAGTATCCAGAATTTGGATATATTCTTCGTGCGTAATTGGATGATATCTTAGGAAACGAAAGTTGTTTGTGTCCATTAGAAGTTTGTTATTTTGTGCTTTGGAGAAATATTTATTTTTCTGTGTTGCTAAACATTCATTGAGCGGTGTCAATTCAGATGTGCTGTACAATACTCCAATATTATCGTGCCAGAGTTTGAAGCAAATCTGATGATAAATCTTTCAGTTTTCATTAGTGGAGATGTGTTTGTCTTAGAGTTAAATAGTTGGTGTCCGTATGTAATAATTGCCCTGATTATTTATTTGTATAGATGCATCTCTATTTTTGCTCAGAGATTGTTATTGTAAAGGATTGCAGTTAGGAGTGAGCTTGCAAACCTTTTTTGCGGAGATTTTGGATGTGTTTCTTGAATGGCATTCTTTCATCTAGAAAAAATCCCAAGTATTTAACAGTCTTGGCATGTTTAATCCTAGTGTTATTTATGATTAGATATTTGCTTTTGTCTCGTACTTGTTTACTCCTGATGGGTAGAAGAGTATTGTTAATTGCGTCTTGCTCTCAATAAAGGTCAGAAACCAGGTGTTACACCATTGAACAAATACTTTAGTAATTTACTGCAGATTACGAATTACGTCCTCAGAGGATTTAGCGGTGGACCAGTACGCAGTATCATCTGCGAATAACCCAAGTTTTGTACAATTTTCTATCGGTGTAGGAGCGTCATTGACAAATATTAAGTAAAGAATAGCGCTCAAGGCAGCGCCCTGAGGTACTCCTCTTTTAATGTGAGTATCCTTGCTGAAATCAGCGTTAATTTTTATTTGAGTGGTTCTGTCTTTTAAAAAGTTAGCTATTCCTCTTATATAAGTGGTGGGGAGTTGAAGTCTGTATAATTTGAATAACAAGCCATCATGCCAGACGGTATCAAAGGCATTGGTTAAGTCCATAAATATGGCTCTGATTCTATACCTTCTATTTAATTAATATTATATGTCTGTCGCTATTCTGACAGTGAGTAATTGGTCGATTGTAGACATTTTACTTCTAAATCCTGCTTGATAAGGAGAAAGTTGGTCTGTTTCTTCTAAATATTTGGATAATCTGTTAGCTAAAATAGTTCCGCTGATTTTAGGAATTTTATTTGTCAGCATTATCGGACGGTAGTTATCTGAATTTGAGCAGCTTTTGTTTAGTTTGGGTATTAATACGGTGTACGTCTTCTTCCAATGAACAGGAACGAAACCAGACTTAAGAGTTGCATTGAAAAGTGCGGCCAAAATGGAGAGAAGGGTTTTAGGGGATCTTAGTAGCAGTAGCTAGGGTATGCCATCCGGTCCAGGAGATGTATTTTTCTTTTTCTTTAGTGGAAGATGTATATCTTCGGCTGTTATATCTTTGAGTAAAGTGTCAATATTGCCTTTCTGATCATCATTTCTGTCTTGTGTTCTGACATCCTTATTATGTGCTATAATTTGGTTAATTATGTTGGAAGTTTGGATAACTACGGATTGAATATCATTGGTATTGGTAAAAGCATGTTCCCTATATTTGTCGTTGTATTTTTCATAAAACATGTTGAGTAGGATGTTTTTGGAGGTGGTCTCTATATTATCTATTTTATTAGACAAATATTTTCGTTGAGATTTTCTATTTCTTCGTCTGTTGATTAGTTTCCAAAAAGCTTGAAAGTAAATTCTATATGCTTCAGAAAGGTTGAAGATAAATTCTTCAAGTTTAAGTTCTTTGTACTTCCCTATTTCAGTTTTAATTTCTTTTTGTAATTTGTTCATATGTGTTCTAAGGAGATTGTTATGTTGACAGTGATATCGCCTCGTAAGGGTGATTATGTGATCGGTAAGTCGTATTAAGGTAATTATATGATCAGGTAGTTGTTCAATATGAGGAATGAACTTGCTCATACAAAAAAGATTCTTCGGCAGTTTGATTTATTATACTAGCTTGATTTGATTTCTCAATTTCTAAAGGTGATTGAAAGGAGAGTGGATGTTGTTTGATAAAATTCTCAATTATTGTCTCATATTTCTTCCAATCTGCTTCTTTTTGAAGTTTCTGTATGTGGCTGTATAATCTTTGCTATCTATTTGAATATTGAATGAATGGTCTGATGGCAAACTTTTGTTTACTTTGAAGTTATATAGTTTATTTATAATGATTGGAGAAAGTATTATTTTGTATGGTGATTTCTATTGAATTAACGATACGAGTTGGGCTTACATGAAGATTGATTAGATGAGAGTTGAGTATGTAGCTGAATATGGCCTTACCATTGCCATCTGTAGTTCTATCACCAAGCATACTGTGTTGCCTGTTTATGTCAGCTAATAACAACAAGTTTCTAAATTTATCGAGGTATTTGAAAAATGAAAAGCTGAGTTTAATGCCTCTCTTTGGGTGAGAATACAGAGTGGCAACAAATATTGTTTCTCTTTCGGTTGTGATAGAGATTAGAAGCGGAGAAGAGTTAGTGTCCTGTAATATATCTGGCAAATTATTTTTTGGGGAGTTGATAGAGTCTTCTTCCACAATAATTGCTACACCCCCAGAAGATTCACTTCTGTCCTTACGAAATACTTTGTAGCCAAGTGCATTTAAGAATATGGAGGGTTTCAGTTTTGTTTCGTTTGTAATAATAATGTGAGCTTTTTTATCTTTAGCAAGTTGCAATGTATGTTGAAGCTTTTACAGATACCAATGATGTTAATGAATAAGAGCTCGAGTGATTTAATGGAGGAAATGATGGCTTATGCTACGTGGTGCCAGAAAATATTGAGGCCGTCGCGTCGGCTGGTCGTGTTGTTTGACTAAACAACGATGAAAAGGACAACAAAGAGGCGGTGGAAAGGGCGGCAAAAGTTAACTTTGCCCCTCAGGAAAATTCTAGATCCCGCACTGCGTCTCAAGCGTACAGTGTATAACCAGGGTCCTTATCTGTTTGTTATATCCGGCTGTGAAAGTGATCATTGGAAGTGCATATGTCTCACTCAAGGATTTAGAGTTACACAAAGAGCGATGGATAGATGCATGCTAGCAATAACTTCTGATGAAAGGGAAGACAAATGACTGGATTTTAACTCAAAGGTTAAACATGTGCTTAAGACTATGAACAGGATGAAGTGGAGATGATTCTAGGCGACGCTAAAAAGATAGCAGATTAACAACAAATGGACCACTTGGGTTTCTGAGAAGGAAGGAAGACGAAGAAGATAAAATGAATTTAATGGACTGTAACAGCACTTAGACAAAGATTAACAAATACAAAATGGATACTTAAAATCAAACATTTCTTTTATTAGTTACATGGAAGAAACTGAAAGAAATTTGCTTGGAAAAAATGGGGAGGCTTTTATTCATACATATATCCATATATATGATAGATCATATGGATTTGTAGGAAACGAACATATATTGCGAGATAATACGTGTCCAGTTTTGGTGACATTTTATATAAAGGTTCTTTTCTAACGGTACTGAGCTTTCCGAAATAAAAAAGTGAAACATCTTCATTATAATAGGATTATCCGATTTTTAGTTAAATTTCTTATTTAAAGGCTTATGAAGAATGCTAAATTTGACTTTGAAGTCAGAAGTTTTGAATTCCGAAAATCAAGATGAGAGTCACACAATATTGTTTCATTATGTTTTGAAAATGCGTGTAAAAATAGTTAGAACTAAATATTACAAATACAATAATTCTAAAAAAAAATTGTTTTCTAAAATCCCACTGAAAAGTACCAAAATATTATGTTGTCCTAAACCTAGTATAAAAAGCAAGAGAACCATACTTCTCCCAAATGAGATATCCAAAAATACATGACTGGGTTTACAAGAAGGCACTAAGTATCATATACCAGTATTTTCCGACTTCGAGAAAATGTTTCTAAAGTTTGCACGGTTTCTATTAATTTTTTTACCATAAAAGTTTTAAACTTAGGGGAGCGCTCTCGAGGATTTGGGAGGTAACACCCTCCACAGGCAGCATCTGGTGGAATCACTGTGATAAGTTCTTCAAAGCAAGCTAAGCCTTCTCTAACCATCCCGAGCTTACGCTTCTCTTTTTATCTCAACATATGATTTGTCTTCCTTACTACTTTCAAGGAGTTAGATTCGTTTTCTTCCAGTTCCTCATTTCCCCTCAAATTTGCATCTCTTAGTTTATAATCTCTGCGCATACAATGTCCTAAATAGTTTCTTTATCTCTTCTTTATTGTCTCCAGCATCGTTCGTCTCTCGCCTATTTTCCTCAGCAAGGGCGCCTGCAAAAAGGGGCAAGAGGGTGCACTGTCCTGGATTTTCTAAAAAAGAAATGAAAACTATTCTATATTTTTATTGCAACGAAAAAAGAGTTTGTATTAGTGTTAAGAAGATTTTGTATTTCCTAAGTAGTATAGTATTATTAAAATGATCTGTGCTTCAGTAGTAACATAAGTTGGAGCTAGTATTCTGTTGCAAAGTATAACTTAATATTTGCCGGTTATGATATTATTTAAATAATAACCTATGAAATTTTACATGCGATTCTTTGTTTAGAAGATGGCAATATTTTATGTTCAATCTGACAACCTACTTTATTCAAATTATATTTCAACATTTTTGTTGACTTAAGAGCAGAAAATATGCGACAAATTACTGGTAACAACGTTTGTATTATTCTTAATTTTTTAAGATATTAAAATTAGGTGTCGGTTGGTGAAGACAAAATTTTTGTTTCATTTCATACCCTTGCTTAGTGTCAAATAAAATTCCATTGATTTTCAAACTTCTGCCTCTACAGATACTTGGATCATTTTAAAATTCGAATTTTTGACTTCGGTATGATTTTGTCCGTGCTGGGTATAAAGAATATTTAAAAAAGCACACATGCAATTTTACTCCCTTTTGAAACAAATCTTGCGAATCTCTATGTTCTTGAGCACGTCTTTATTTACCATCTTCTGTGTTTAGCAAATTTTTATCAATTCTTCTCCATGTCCGCATTTCAATGGCTTCCAATTTTATTTCTTCACTCTTTCGTAGAGTTCACGTTTATGATCCATACAACACAATACTTCATTTAAAACATTTAATTAATCTTTTCCTTAACTCTTTGTTCATCGATCTGTAGAAGAGGTTTCGTCATCGCTTTTATCTCTTTTTCACATTTAACATCCTCACTTATCATACTTATCATAATAATTCAAGTTGGCTACTGTTCTACTTTTTATCTTTCAGTATTGGATATTTGTTGTGGTAGAAAAAGTTCAACGTGTAACGGAATTCGACCTACAAACTTGGAGGGAGTACAAGCCCTGTACCAAAATAACAGTCAGTAGCTCTGATATTTCCGAACAACGCGAGCTGGCAATAGTGTAGACATGTAGATCTGTTGTGGAACCATGACAACGCACCAAACGTGTTTCGTTCACTAGTCTACACTCAGCAGTAGTGCAAAGAACATGTGTTGATTTTTTACACTCCAGGTTTTTCATATCGTATTAATATAAAAACGAAACAGCGATGTGCAATTCGATATTGTTCGACGCGGTTTATCGGCCACTGTGGCTCTGCAGGAGATGAACGACGCCTATAGAGAAGAATGTTTAAGTGAGAGGACAATATTTTGTTGGCATTAAGCTTTGTCGAGGGTCGTGAGTCAGCCGCGCTAATCCCGCATGGTGGCCGTCCATCAACGACGATTACGGAGGTAAACATTAACACCATGTCGGCGATTATTCGTGATGATAGATATTTGTCAGTTCGAATCCTTGAATTGTTGAGCCAAATTCCAGAAATGCGTGTCCATTGCATTCTGACCAACCACTGGAACATGTGATGTGTCTGCTCAACTTAGGTGCCTCACATGTTAATAACTGAACAGATGAGCAATAAAGTGGAAATATGTATCTTTGAGCTCTTTCACCTCCTGCACAGTCGCCGCAGCCAATAAACCGCGTCAAACACAATATCGAGTTGCACCATGCTGCTTCGTTTTTATATTCATACTCACAACACGAAAAACCTGGAGTGTAAAAATCAACACGTGTTCTTTGCACCGATGCAGTGTGTACATTTGTGAACGAAATACGTTTGGCGCGTTGTCATGATTCCACAGCATATGGCACTACATGTCTACACTGTTGCCAGTTCGCCTCGTCACCAGAAACACCAGAGCAATTGACAGTTGTTTTTGCAAGCCTGTACGTAAAAAAAATGTTTTAGTAACTGGGGTGGAAATTCCGCCGCGTTTCGGAGGAGGCTGCCGAAAGTGTGAGAAAATTAGTTTTAGAGCTTTATATTTTCAATACAGTAGAAGTTGAACTTGAAACCTGCTCTATCATCCAAAAATGCAAATTCCATAATTTAGAAAGAAGCATTCGAAAACAACTTTTGTTTACGGCTCCTAGAGGTATTATTTTCAGGGCTCCTAATTTTGTATTCTTTACTTTTTCGCTAAGTCCTTACAATGTACTCTTTTTACTTCGTTTTCTAAAATCACGTTAGGAATCTTCTGATTGATTCTAACGCTTGTCTTTTCTAAACTCCAAATTCAAGGAGTATAGACAAATAATATTAAGAATTGGTAGTAGTAGTGGTAAAAAGAAAAAGTAGGCATATTTACTGCTGCAAGAAGGAAAAAGTGTAATTTTCACGATTCTCCCCGGAATCACTGGAAAAAATAAAATCACCGTGGAAACTATAATTATGCGAATGATCTTATGTAACTAGTCAGTGGCTCTATTTAGATAATTCGCACAAGGATAGTGTTCTCCTTACCAAAGAATTATTTGTTTTTCAGCTAATATAAAATTTGCGTCACTAAACCTATGCCCTTTTCAAAATAAGCTCCTTTATTTTATTTACCAATATAATAATCGCTCAGTAAGGATGTAAATCATGTTTGACAATCTATAAAAGAATGAAACTTCGAGTAAACTTCCTATTTACGAGTCAAGTGGTAAGTTGTGACTTCGCTTCGTCCTCATTTATGAAATTATGCCTACATATGTTAAAACAAACATAAAAGACCCTAATCTGTTGATTTAGACAGAGGTAGTACAAATATATTTCCAGAACTAAGGGGACATCCTATAGCGACCCCCGTACCATCGAGTGTTCGCGTCATATCTTACCCTCTCCCCGTTCTTTTGAGTATTTTCTTTTTCTTTTTTTTTCTGAAGATTTGTCATTTCAGAGATGAAGATTTTCTTCTTCAGCCTTCTTCAGATTTTGTTCAGCCAACAGCAGCACAGTCCAAGGGTTTTAATTCATACAAGTCTAAAGATTCTGATCCTATCCCAATATCTCTCTCATTGCAAATAAAAGATAATGGTAGGGCATCACCCCCAAGAAAAAAATTCCAAAATTAGGAATAAAGGCCAGGAGAACATTCTGGACGCCTGGTCCAAAGTCCGTCCCACACCACCCGAGGTCAAAACTGAGGGAACAAAGGAGCTTCTCGGACTGTCGGAACACCGGCAATCCGAGAATCTCTACGGACTGCCTGTCCCAAAATGGGAAGAGCGAACAACTGCTCGTGCTACACGCCCTTGGAAGTGCACAACCCATTTTGTGCAAAGAATGCATAGAGACAGGGGTGGAAGGTGGGTCCCAAAATGAAAAAAAATATATATATCTCATTGTTGAAATGGCGGGATTTTATTATTTATTAATTTCTTCTTTTATTACTTACTTATTCTTTTAATATTTTATTATCTTATATTCTTCATTAAATTTCTTTTCGTTTTAATCTTTCTTCAATCGTTGCATTTATTTTCGCTGCCTTAATTGGAATGTGATTGCCAGGCCAGATGCTCTTTTTTGGTTATGGTTGGATTTTCGCTTCTGATTCGCTAGTTGCTGAGAGAGAGAGAGAGAGAGAGAGTTTGTAATGATCGACAGATTGTAAAGGCTGTGACAATAACGGCTGCGTTTGGAATTACAGACAAAGTATAAATTATCGATGCAAATTTATTTATTTATAGTTAAGGAATCAAAAGCAGCCTCCTCGTTTTGCAAACATTATTTAGTAGCCGTTTCTAAGACCACAGCTGGGTGCAAGCAGAATATTTTATATACAGCAGTTCGACGTTTGATCTTTCATATTGGCCCCGACTTGAAGTAGACGAGGAGCATTTCATGGTAGTTTATTTGTGTGTATGAAGTTGTTTTGGTTAAGATATGTGTGATGCACAGTGTTTTCCTTCGTTTTTTTTTCGTTTAAATAAAAATATTATTCATTGTGGGTCTGAACCCCTTTTTCAGTGTGTGTGTGAAACTGATTAGTACAACCATCATCATGCAAGTGCTGTGGCTTTCTTTTGAAGATATGAGTGTAGCGAATATGCTCGCTTAATTGGATTGGCTTCGGGCATCGGTTTTCTAAATTCAGGTATGTATGGATAATAATTCAAAATTCTCCTCTCTCAGAAATCCAGGTCAGTTCAATATATGTTGGTAGTGAAATTTCAATATGATAACCTTGTTTTGAAAGAACAGACATTCTCACTTTGTACCTTGAGTAATACAATGTTTAGAAATGCACTTCCCACTTTCCCTCTGCATTTTACATTTTTTGTTTTGGAAATTGATGTGGCTAAATTACATAATGATTTCGATAATATTGTCTGCTATATTAAACTGCAAAATTTAACGTATCGTAATGCTTTATTTCGGTGCACAAAGTTCAAAACGTCTTCGTTACTTTCGACATCCGTTAGCCAAACTAAGCTAATAGAAATTGTGTTCTAGAAGATTTACCTAACCCAAACTATCGTTCTTATGTATGTTTTATCAAACCGGTGGTTAGGTTGTGTTGTTGCAAAATTTTAATTTTTGGAATATTAAAGCTAAATTCTGCCAAGTAAGTTCAGTTCTATTAATCGTTTTCAAGTAAAGTAATGATGCGTTTTTGTAATAGTAGAAATTCGTTTTAACTGGGCCAAAGTGTAATTTGCCTAACCTAATATTTTGGAAACAGAAATATTCAATCCCTTTTGGAAAATATGTGTGTGAAATTAGGGCCCTACTCAGATGCATAGTGTTTTGTAATTCTTCTCATTTTTTTTTTTTTTTTATCTATCATATGAATTTAACAGTAACTTTTGGAAACGCGTTTTGATGTGCTAATGCATATATTCAGGAAGTTTTGTCATGAAATTCAATGATCAAACCTTTTTGAATTGCGTTTGTTTTTCTTAAGTGAAAATAAATATATATATATATTTTTTTTACCAGATATTCCTTGTGTGAAGGTTTTCATTAAGAAGTAGGTAGTTTACCATCATAGTGTGTTGCTGTTTGAAGGTTCTCAACCTTTCGTTGTGTCAGTCCGCAGAATGATATTTTTCTATATGTATATGAAATATGGTTCGGATGTGTTGATCAGTTACGTTTGTAAATTTCTAGAGAATACTCAAATCAGTTAAGTTTATCTAAATTTCGCGATCAATGCTAACTTGCGCGTGGCTGCGTTGGGCCTTGTACATTTCAGTGACTAACCATTCAGTAGGGCTGGCCCTTAGGACTTCGTGTACTGGGTGAAGAATGTGTGGTTTAAGATTGTAATGACGAGGTAGGATGTTGGATACCGGAGTGAAGTTGCAGTTTTGGTCTTGGGTCGGGTGCACTGCCGGAATATTCTTACAGTGTCGAAGTGCAAGAGTCGACCACTCCTGCAGGGACGGGAACTGGCTTCCGCCTGGAGATGTAGGAGAAGGTTGCCTATATTGTACCACTTTGCATATTTTGTATTATACATACCAATCTGAGCGCACAAGAATGGAAAAAATGCATGTACTGAAATCTTTGATTCTTGTCGAAACACACGATTGTTTTTAACCTTAAATAATATAACAAAACTACCTTAATGCGCATTTTTTAAAAGTACTTCAAATGGTACAATATAAGCAACCGGGTCTCTAATTAGTACCACATGCTTACCAAATTGTACCCAGGTACATGTCTATTATACTATTTCATAAAATCTTGAAATAATATATTGTACCTTCTAAAGATTGTAAAAGAAGAGACACGTTTGTAAAAAAGAATATTTATTGAATTATGACCCAGAATGTGACATAAGAACTCATCACGAAACACTTTCAAGTTAGATTTTAGTAAGTTTAGATGCCACTAAATAAGGCTATAATAATAACAGAATCCTTTGTTTGTACATGGAAGAGTGCAAATATTTGACTGATAAGCAACAGAAAAGCTGTTCATTATTTGTTTTATCAACAATAAAATGTAAGGTAGCCGACGACGAAAACGTTCTTCGTCTTAGCCTTTGGTAGTTAGCAATAAAAAAAATATACATACCTAAAATGTTTTTAGTTTAAAACGTCAGAGATAGCAAATTCATGGGTCTTCTTCGGTTTCACAGTCTTGGCAAAGGTAAAACTTCCTATTTTTTTCAATTTCAACACAAGAATCACGGAACATTTTGTACATTGTGCCATATTTTCAACGCTACAAACTTCGCATATAAAACAATACCACTCAGTCTCGTCTATGTCAACTAGCACACTGATAGTAATCATCTTGGCTCCGTACTTCCTCTTCGCGGTCCTCTTTCTCGCTCTGCCTCTGCAAGGTGTGAGACGCCGAAATTAGAAGCAGTTTCTTATTTTGTACCGGTACAAATTAAGGGTTTTGCATGTGGTACAAATTGGACAACTGTCTCACTTTTCACAAAAGCTCACTTACTACAATATTCGTCATATGTTTCCCTGATATGACAATTCCGAATTACCTTCAAAGTAACACGTAAAATAAATACATGTATAGAGAAAACTATTAACTGGCCATTTTGTCGGAAATTCCTTGTATAAGCAACCATAAAATTACATCAGACGGCACAAATCAATAAACAGCCATAAAAACTCAACATGCAGCGAGAGTGTGTCCTCTTCCGTGTGCCTTTCCTCTACATTAAAGTAGTTTCTTAAAATGTCACAACACAGATTCTAGCGCTGTCAGTGCTAAGAAAACTTGTGGTGGTACGAGTTAGGAGGTGGTACAATATAAGCAACCTTCCCCTATAGTTCGATGTCGCGTTATATTTTTTTTTTTATTTTTTTGCATTCATGGAAAGTGAGTTATCGTGAAGGCGATAAGAGTGGTAACAATGAGGTGGAATGTGCTATGAATTGAATGGCCTGCTCGATGTCCTGATGGGTTTCTCTGAATAGTAACCTAGTTACAGTAAGTCATTAAAATAGCGTTTTAAGTTCTAAATATTTTTTTCGACGAATCTTCGACTCTTTTCTTTGCGTATGTCTTATCTTAGGTTTTCTTTCTTCCTTCTTCTGTATGTCTTTAACGAGCATAAGGCTCGGAGCATGCAGATTTGGGAGTCTGTTGGTTTTTGAGTGCTGTTTTCTGCGGGATGTTCTCGCCAATGTCTCTCACGTTTTTTTTTTTCCTTTGGAGTCTTTTCTTCCTGTTTTAGCATTCTGCTGTTCGCTAATTTCTCTGCGTTTTGGCACTTCATTCGGACTTCTTTCATGCATGCTTCGTGTTCTAGACTAGTGCGTATATTGTCTTCGAGCAATATTATGCTGAAACAAGGCATCGAAGGGTAGGTACCCGCCTTGTTTTCAGGTCCGATAGCGATTATCTTTTTTGGGGGGGCGGGGGAACTTCTGTCGCATAATGTAGGCTTGTCTCTCAGGTAGGTTTATCCACGTTAGATGAAGTTTTGCGCCGTGGGCCCCTTGTTTGCTTTTGTGTCTGCCTGCCACTGGGAAGAGAGTCGTGGACATTACAGTTCCTAGCTGAAAATAAAGTGACGGCCGTCAAACTTCATATATATTATTAATTCGGTATATTAACAACCAGGTGTACGTCGTGCCTTCGCATTTTTACTTTCTGATTCCGGGATACTACCTTCAAACTAGGCCTTGATTAACATCCTTCCGACATCTCCTCTCCTATCGTATCTCGGCTTGAGCTAAAGTTGCCTAAATTCCATTAATTAATTCAAAATTCAAATTTGTAGTTTATTAAAGATTGAAATCTTTAACTTCATGTTCGAATACACTGTTTGGTTCCATCAAGATTTCTAAGTAGAGAAGAAATGCGTTTCCGTTTTTCATTTCTTGTATTAAGAGTCTACAGAAAAGTAGGATAAATGTTGTAAAGGGCTGCAACATGAAGATCTTGTGTTTATATAGCTGAATCAGCTCCAAACACTGTTTTATTTTTTACCAATTTTGTCTCTTGAACTGGAGGACAGATATTAACAGAGGTGGGTCCGAGTTCTCCCGAGAGAATTAGGGAAACAGGTAGTGAGAGAACAGTCTCTATGACCCAGCTACAAAGTTCTAAATATTTTACACCTGGAGTGCTCACTACTTAGATTGTGTCCTGTTTTAGATAAACAATGAATGAACTGAGAAATGAATGTTGCACTCAGGAGATGAAAGCGGGGAACAAGGCCAAGAAACGTGAAATTTTTAACACTTATTATCTGAAGTAATTACTATGTTCAAATGTTTACAGCTTTTGCTTTATGTTCTGAATTATGCTTTACATAATTGTGTGTTAATTTTTTACTTTAAAGTTTCCTTGACTGAATATAGAAAGCTGTTTTCTTGAAGTTAAGGCTAATAAACACTAGGCAGGAAAGAGACCTCTGTACATAATAGAAGGAGTACTGCTACATTTTCTGTAACAAACTCCACATTTTATGAGAAAATGTCGCACAGTGGTTCCAAGTACCAAAAACGTGGCGAAAAGTCGAAAACATTATTTATTTTTCAGAAACTTCACTACAATAGTGTTTTTGATGTCGCTGAATTCAAATTTGACATTAGTTTTGTCAAAAAACAAACTGGCGGATCCAATATGGCGGATATGAAATTGAAAAATGTGTTCAATAAATGCAAATCGTTTTTTTTTTTTTTTGGAAAACGTACATATAATAATGGTTATGGGATCGCTGAATTCAAATTTGACATTATTTTTTCAAAAAAACAAAATGGCAGATCCAATATGGCGGATATGAAATTGAAAAATGTGTTCAATAAATGCAAATCGGTTTTGTTTGAAAACTTACATATAATAATGGGTTTGGGATCGCTGAATTCAAATTTGATATTATTTTTTCAAAAAACAAAATGGCGGATCCAATATGGAGGACTTGAATATAGAAAATATTAATATATCAATGGAAATCGGCATCTATAATATTGTTGAGGTCACAGATTCTTTATTTAATGTTATTTGTTGGAAAATTATGAGGCAGATGTAAGAAATGACAGCTGTAATATAAAGTATATATTATTAAGGTACCTCATTTTGAATTACTTTTGCACGTAAAAAATTGTATTGAAATTAAAGTTTATTTTTTATCTTAAACACAAACATATACATATGCTTCAATATTCATCATCAGAAGAATGATATGATTGATCCGAGCTACTACTTAGGTCAGCTAAGGATCTGAAATCACTGTCCATTCCTCAGTAGGCGCTTTATTTATTTTTATTTATTTATTCACATATATGTTTATTAATAAAGAAATGTTGTCAATAAACATGCTCAACAATTATTTTTATTACTAACAGTAAAAGCAAAATCAACAAAACTAACAATACAAACAATTATTTGAAGCTCTAAAACCAGGGAAATGTTTAATGGCTCCAAAAAGGAAACGTTATTGCATAAAAAATGAACAATACAAAACGGGCACGAACGGGCTTCAGGCTTTGTAGTACTATGTTAAACAATGATTTTGGTCATAAGAACAAGTTATTTGATCGTGGGACATCGTGGGACTTTCGACTTTTGCATCACGACATTTTAAAATCGACAATTTACAAGCGTATTCTAATTGTTTAAGTTATACAATAACAATTAATATACTTACTTTCAACAGTTTTTTTCCATTTGAATGTATGCCAAGCTAGTAAACAGTACAAAATACTCTGCGCGGTCGAATATAAAATACCGATAGCGTTTCAATGTGGCGATATGCGAATCGCCATTCACGAGAGGTTACAGCAGCTTAAAGTAGTCAGCTGCTTATACTGACGGTTGTAAACGCTCATTTTGAAGGCGGCAGGTACCAACCTAACTATTGAGGGACTTAAAACTTCCCTACTTACAACTTTTTTGGGGGGACTTTTCGCCACGTTTTCGGTATTTGGCACCATAGTGTGTCGTCCTCTTCATTTCTACATCATTCTCATTGCCTTCACAAAATACTAACAAGGAACACTACCCAAGTGTAACACTCCGATTTTGATACAATTTGGCAGGTAGATACTACACATGAAATAAATGAATACGTGCTCTTTTTTCTGCGGAAAAACGGTTTTAGGGGGCAAAAGCCCCCACCCAAAATTGTGAAAGTGACCGCCAGAAAGGCGAGAAGAAGTGGACCGAAGTGAATGAAATTATGCACAGAGATGGTGGACGTAAAATGAGGGAATACCTGTTTCATATTTTTCTGGAAACAACGGATGAGTGGGGCACAGACCCCTCCAAACATTTCATCACGAAATATCAAAAGTGCTAATAAGTGTACGTCAAAAATGCCGAAAGGACATGAAGAATTGCAACGAAACTGTGTATAGGGACAATACGCACAACAGAAGCGAACACGTGTTGTTTAGTTTATGCAGAAAACGAGTGTTGGGGACAAGGCCCCTCCGAAAGAAGGTAAATACTACCGCAGGAACGATTGGACCGAAGCGAATGAAATTGTGCATAGATATTGTAGATGTAAAAGAAGGTAATAGGTGTTTCCCAAAAGCCCCCACACTTCTCCCGAAAAATCACTATCAAATACGCTATAGGTAGGAAACGGCTAGTGTGAAAATAGTGAACGTCTGCCAATGTATAGATGACCTAAATGTAGGAATAAATACAGCGAATGTAGAGTGTTTCGTGCTTCTACGCTCAAACTTGCACGTTCACAGACCGAACATAGCTCCCTCTAGCGTGGTACAAACAAACAGACAAATGAGCAAGTGTACATCGAGTCGTGCCAGGAAGCCTCACTGACGTTCGACTAATGACAGGAGCATATATGTTGATCTAACCTTAAGTGTTCGCTATATACATGTCTATATCTGTATACATACACATAAATGTGTCGGAGCGGAGATATGTTGCAATCTATATATCTCTTTCTGTGAATACAATCTCTATCACGACGTTTTCTTTACTTTCTACTCCCAGTCTTTACTTCGAGTGTTCAACATGTTTGATGTTTGAAGAGTTATTTGCCTCTCCAAAACAGCTGAGGACACACAGTAACACGTATTTCCTACTTTCAAGCCATCTATGCATTGGCAGACTTTCACTATTTTCACACTAGCCGTTTCCTACCTATAGCGTATTTGATAGTAATATTTCGGGAGGGGGGTTTTTACTCTCTTACAATGTTTTTCCGCATAAACAAACCAAACACGTGTCGATTTATTTTCTGTTTACTGTTGCTGTGCCAAATTTGAAGCAAATCGGAGGGGACACTTGGGAAACGCCTATTGCCTTCTTTTACATCTACAATATCTATGCACAATTTCATTCGCTTCGGTCCAATAATTCCTGCGCTCCTGCGGTAATATTTACCTTAACTCGGAGTGGGGCCTTGTCCCCCACACTGGTTTTCCGCACAAACTAAACAACACGTGCTCGCTTCTGTTGTGCGTATTGTCCATATACACAGTTTCGTTGTAATTCTCCATGTCCTTTCGGCACTTTTGACGTACACTTATTAGCACTTTTGATATTTCGTGATCAAATGTTTGGAGGGGTCTCTGCCCCACCCATCCGTTGTTTCCAGGAAAATACGAAACACGTATTCCCTCATTTTACGTCTACCATCTCTGTGCACAATTTAATTCACTTCGGTCAACTTCTTCTCGCCTTTCTGGCGGCCACTTTCACAATTTTGCGTGGAGGACTTTTGCCCCCTAAAACCGTTTTTCCGCAAAAACAAAAGACAATTATTCGTTTATTTAACGTGTAGTATCTACCTGCCAAATTTTATCAAAATTGGAGTGTTACACTTCGGTAGTGTTCGTTGTAAGTAGAATACGAATGTATCTCTTCTATACAGAGTGAAGATTTTTTAGCACATCACACTGTAAAATAATTCCGTCAATTTTACACTGAAATCATTGGAGCACTGGTGCCAATGACAGCATCGTAAAGCTACGGTGTAAATTGCCGTAAAATATTTTTACGGTGATTCAACCGGTTCCGCAACAGTGGAGTTATCATAAAACATTTTTACATTTCTTCACTGCTAGTTTTATGATGATATGACTGATTCTAGTGCTCCCAATGATTTCACTGTAAAATCGATGGAATTATTTTACAGTGCAGGTACGAGGTGATATCAAAAATTTCTGAAACAAAGGGAAATACAGGATGATAACGTAATGCATCAACGAACTTTGAGGCATAATAGTACATCAATATATATGGAGAAAAGGCCGTAGTTACCGAGGTACTAGTTTCGGAGCTGCAAGCTGCCGAAATTGTGGAAATTAGTGAACTTAAGATCTTTACATTTTCAATACCTCTAACAGTAGAGCTGATGCGGCATAGTTGAGCAGTATCGCGATCTTTCCTTCATTTTGAGTATCTGGATAGATATCAGATACTTTTAAAAATGGGTATGGATATCGTGTATCTCGATGGTTTTGAGCAGTATCTTTAAGATAACTTTGCGATACTTTTACCGATATTTCTTTAATGTTCGCTTTTTTTCGCTACTTTTCAGTTCTTAGTTTGGTCTCGGTAATCTTGATTTTTTAAGTCACTAGCGCGAAGACTTGAATATAGAAAAAAGAAGAAAACGGAATTCAGTGATAACTGCGTAAAATTTCGGGTCTATTCGCAAGTTCCCTTTTCGCGCTTATTCCTCATCCTCATTTGTCTGTGGATCAACGACGTAAGAACTTTTAAGACTGGAGCAGCTAAAAAAGAGCAAGAGCGGGCTGGAACAGCATTGCAAAATGAGTAATAGTGGAGGGAATATAATACCATTCCCAAATTTGAGAGAAGATTGTGTTGGGGTTGGGGAAAAAGAGAAAATTACAAACTTTTAAACATTCAAGGCAAAATGTCTTCTCTGTTTGCCAACAGAGAAGTTTATTGCAACAAACAAGTCATGTTGTCCAATTTAAGGAAGCACATCAAGAAGTATTATTTTGTATCCATGATTTGAATACTTTCTCTTATAAATGTGTTGATGTTTGGAATGATCAAGAGTGCCGGTAATGGCATGTTTTACAAGACCCTCATTGGGTAATACATCACTTTAACTACTTCTTACATAAACCATGGGAAACTCATGTAAATGTCACATTTTGCATTCCTATAGCATAAATTCACTGACCTAGCTGCTACAGATACAGACGTTTAAGAGTTCCCGGGTGAAGAGACTAATAGTCGAAATAGTGTGGCCCTCTATCCTGGGACATTGTCTTCTGCGGTTTTCACGGTAATGAAACAATATTACTGTACTTCTGAGTTCTAGTGTTAAAAATCTGCTCTTCTGCAATACAAGCGAACTTTGTACTCCTCAGTACAATAGAGATATTGAAAAGCACTGTATTTCAAGTACTACAAAACATACTGTATCTGCACTAATACTGTACTTCTTAGTACAATCATGGAAGCTGTTCAAAATAACCAGGACATTCTTCTGATGGAAGAAGAGATCTCCATGGACTTGCCGGACTGGGCGGATATTATAGGAGATCAACAGAACCCACCAGCGGACGGAGAGAAGCAGGGACCAAGTAGTGGCTCTCCAGAGAACTTAACAGAGGCGTAGCAGGCACCCCTCGCCCCACTTCAGGTTCAGATGTGGTCGGGAAGAGAGCTTCAAATTAACCCACAAGCTCATTTACAAAAACATCTTGCGCAACGCTATGAGGCCTGCATCAAGAAATGCATAAGAGAGAACAAGAGAGTCATCCAATTGCAAAAACCTGACATAAACCTAGTTGAATACGCCAAAGCGCCCGAGAACTTCAAGCGGAAAATAAAAGAGGTCCTGGCGGGAGCAGAACGAATTTGTTGCTCTGCAATGCTAGTTTCAATCCGTTGAACTTTCTCGTAATTGATGGTATGATCACTGACATGTAAGAGCTGGATCAATGATTTGGACCTTGTGGCTTGGTGAATGGTTACACCTAACCCAATGTGCTTAGGGGTCAATTTTTTGCCCTTTGATGCAGCATACACGATATCTTGTGCAATGCTTAAGACTGCAGTACAATCTGGCTCACTTTCTTCAAGTTCCATAACCAAAAACTGAATTGGCATGTATAAACTGTCTGGGACGACAGCACACGTGTGTGCTTCATCGATATTATTGTAATTATCATGTCCTGGCATCATTGCTGTATCTGACCGAATTTTCGTAGCAACTAAATTCATGGCTGTGAGAAGAGCCTGTTCGCGGGGAAGCATGGAAGCAGTAGTCAGATTCTCTTCAGTATCCAGATTTTCATTGGCTAAATGTAGTACTTCAGCAGCTTGAAGCACGGTTTCAGGGAAAACAGCCGGAAAAACAAGAAGGGACTTCCTTTGGCCGAGGGGACGAACAAAGCAGATTTGAGCCCCGTAATGGCAAAGCAGTTTTATTTTTTACTTTTTGGTTGCAAATGAAGAACGTAGCAGTTTCTGGTAACACTCACTGATAGAAGAAAGTGAGGACACATGCCCCATTTCAAAGCCATTGTCGAGTTTGTTACATAATTCTGAAAATGCTTCGTCATGTGTATCGCTTCTGGGAGAATATTCTTCCTGGGGATTGTCACTTTTCTGCTTCATTTCTTAAGACAGTATGGATGCTATTTTTCTTCGTAGGCTATAAGATCCAAACCAGCTATGCGGCAGTCTAAAGTCTGGTCCTTTTTGGCTAGTTCTTTAATTGAATTTTCACAATTTGTGGTTAACACCTGGTGGAGGGATTTCTGACGATTAGTTTCTTTTGACAGAACACACACTTTGCCCAATTCACTTGAGGAACTTCTCGTCTGGGTACAGGGATCTGCCTTGATGATATCGAAGGATGACATTCGGCAGTCTCAGTTTTCAGTTTTCGCTTTTCAAGTTTTAACAAGTTGGTTTTGCTGCAAAAGGACGCATAGCATGTAGTGGTGTGCCATTTGGAACATTTCTCATTAAGCTATTCGATGTCGTTTCTTAGGCTGTCAATCACGTCATCGTTGTCTACTGCATTGGCTTGTCGTATGGAAAACGCTTCTTGGACCTTCGATATTCCAATCTCACTCCCTGTACTTAAGGGTTCATGAGTCTTCTGGAAAAATATACAGGCATCCCGGTCAGTAGAGCTTAAACGTTTTCTCTTCACTGGTAATACAATTACAGGTTTCACAGCCTGTTGATCTATTGCTCATTCACTGATCCTGCAACACAAGAAGTACAAAAGAAAACTCATTACAACAATTATTTAACTTGCAGTAAAGAAATACAATTATGATATAAACAAAGAATTTATATTCAACCTGTTTATTAGTTACGACACAGTTATTTCTTTTTATGAAACATGCTTATCTGGAAATAAAATTTTATGCTCTACAATTTGACATGAAATTTTCTTGTAGGAATGTCTGTTTTTTAGATATGGGCCATTTCTCAACATGGGAGCGAAATCGTATTAAACTGTTTGAACTTTTGACCTTTTGTGACCTGCTGCAAAGAAACCCCTGGTCGTGTGAAGTAGGGATGGCCATTTCCGGAAATCACATTTTCCGTTTTCCGGAAAATTTTCAGTCTTCCGTTTTCCGGAAAATTTCCGCTTTCCGGAAAATTTCCGTTGTTATCATTTTGAAGATAATTTTGAACTCATATCTTATTCTAAAAATGTATCAACCATGTTGGATCAGCTATTACATCGTCATCTGATGGTCATTGAACCATGAACAAATGAGGGATTTGGTGCACAAATTGTGTAACCCACAAATATATTTTTAAAAAATATTTTTGTGTTTCTTTGGCATTCAAATTCATATAAGGAGCAAAGATTTATATGCCAAAATATCACCCTAAGTGCCTTCAATAGTTTTGTTGGCAATAATACTATATTCGTCATGTATCTGTAACTTGTGGTATTTTTTTTTCTAAACAACTTTATAGTGTGGGTTACAACATTTCTGTACCCTCAAATTCAGATCATTCCGATTTGGATCTTTCTTTGTTTTCCAAATGCAATACTACTGGAATACTGGGATGGTAAGTTAAATAATTCCTCATTTCTATTCTTTCTATCTCCCAAGAAAGGCATAATGACCATGATATGTAGTCTTTTTGAGATGTTATGACGATCATAAAAGTTTGAAAGGAAGAGTTGTTAACAAGCACAAACTTCAAAAGACCTCGCAAGGTCATTCGACTCACAAGATTAAAAAGCTGGAATAAATCAAGGTCGCTAAAGGGGAGACCTCGAGAATCAAAGATGGGGAATAGTTAGTTCCCCTCAGTTCTACAAATACCACTCTGAAGACAAGCGGAGGTTGGGCTGAGAAAGACCCAAATTTTATACGCACGACCTGACTCTCTACGGTCTTGACTGTGTATATACTTTGTTGTTATAGTTGGCACCGAACCACTGCGCTTAATTGACACCTATCAAGTTTGAACACGTGACAAGGCATATAAAAAGCCAACTTGCAAACCTTAACTAAACAGCAGTCTAACCTACTGTATAGTTTCATTAAGTTTCTATATCTGGAGTTGAGCAACGCTACAATAATGGTTACCCATCTTACATGTATTTTTTTTTTTTGCAAATAATAATAATAATAATAAACATGCTGTTAAAATGGGATAGGTAAGAACAAAATTCAGACCTCTCATTAAAAAAATGCAGTATAGTTTAGTGTTTCCATTTACTCCATTTTCCGGGAAGTTTCCCTTGATTAAGGCATTTATCCCTGGCTATTTTTTATTACACGCTTTTTATTAACTTACTCTGTAATCATATTTCACATCTCTGGTACAAATCTTGTAATTGATCTTTAACTCACTTTTCATCATCCGATTTCTTAAAAATTTTGTAAACTTGCTTGCTTCCGATTACAATACAATATTTAATCATTAGACATACGACAGAATAATCCAGTTAACTGTAATTATTTAAAAAATAATAATTTAATATGGACTTCTTTATCCTAAAATAAATACTAGCCTGCAACGATGTTGGGTTTTGACTGGTTGCAGAACACTTTAGGATTTGGGTGTGCGAACCTCTTAATCTAGAAAAAAGATAATTAAAAAAGGATTTAAAAAAAATACGTTTTTTAAGCAAAGAAAAATGGACAAAAAAGTAAAAAAAAAAATATGGATCGGAAAATAAATTTATTATTTTTTACATGTTAGTCCATTTTTTTCTGCTTTAAAAAACATTCAATTTGCGAACATTGTCATGGTGAAATTTGTGTTCTACACGTAAAAATACCTACGGAAATGCATCTGATAACTCATTTAGTTAATATAAAGTTTCACCCTAAAGGTTGATTTTACTGCTTAAAAGTCGCTCACATTACACGACTCGACTTACGTTTTTTTAAATCCTTTTTTATTTATTTTTTCTCCTCTGTTTGAAGAATAAAATTAATATCCTCCGAATTTTTTTTCATGTTTTATTTAGAGTGATGGACTAATAACGGGTATAATTAGTTTTAAAGAAATGCTACTAGTTACCTCAGGTTTGTGTACAGGCACTTTGGGGGCAGAATAATGTCCCAAAAGTGTCTGCACACAATCCTGAAGTAATTACTAACATTTCCTTAAAACTAATTGAACTCATTATTGAAATACGAAAAGAACTTTGGTCCGTGAATGTTAAATTCTGTTTACCTACAATGAATTTTGAATAACTGACGCAAAACGAAAAAGGCGGGAAAACCCACTGTGATTGGGCCTTAAATTCTGCGGGCCAAACTATTTACTTTCATTTTAGGTTATTTCAGATTTGTTCCGTATTATTATTATTATTATTATTATTATTTTGAGCTTCCGTAATTTATTCATCAAAAGGTGGCAACCCTATCTAGGACTATCTGACGTAACTCTTTTCAGGGAGTCCTAATTTTGTATTCTCTACTTTTCCGATGAATCCTTGAAATGGATAGGAGGGTGAGGGAATAGTACGCAGGTAGGTAATATTGGGTAGGGAAGTTTTCACGCTATTTAATATCATTTATTTGGCATTGGGTAGTGTTGGTTTCTAGTGGCATATTGTCCAATTACTTCAGCGATGTGGTGGTCACTCTTTGGCGTCTTTAGTAGATGTGTTATCGAATGTTGTGTTATTTTGCATTAGAGGTAAGTAGTGTATATATATAAATCACAGCCATATTCAACCCACTAGTGGATGATGCCTCTCCCCGAAGGGAGGAGTTGGTCTACTGCTCCCACGCTGACCAGACGGGTTGGGAGAGGAGAGCCGAAGCTCTCACTGTGATCGCCACTGCTTTTGATTCACAGCAGCTTCCCAATTATCCTCACGATGCTGGGTCAACACCGAAATTTTTGGAGCCCCCACCGGGAATCGAACGCTCGCACTGAAGTCGAGCGCGCTGCCGACTAGGCTACGCAGGAGCTCATATATAATTAATTGCCAACATTGACTTATTTTCTGTTTGTGATTCGGTTATATTGCATTTTAGGTTCAAAGGTTGTCGTAGGGTAATTCTGCGCACACGTATTTGCAGCGCAATATTCCCCTCCCCTCCTGCGTTATCATGATAAGCACTTACCAAATTCTTCATACAGAGCTAAAATGTATAGCCTACCTGTTTACATTTTGAATTAATATCATAGTCGTATAGAGAAAATATATGTTATTAATGTTTTTTAATAATCAGTATTTTACGTTTTATAGTTTGTGAACGTATGGTAATAATAGTAAAGATAATTCTCATAATAATATTTTATAACTAATAAACTGTGACTTAAATCAATGCTCTTTATTTAGTATACTACATCAAAATTCCTTAATTCAAACATGCCTTATTTTGTGAAGAAAAAATGTTACAGTCTTAGATGAGCCATATATAGTAAACCTATTTTTGCCTTTTGATATGCGCGCAGAATTACCCCACACCATGCGCAATAAACCCTTACGGGGTGGGTAATATTACGCAAACGTTGAGTGTAATATAAATAATTATTTCTCAAAATTGAATAGCAGCAATTGACGTAAAACAGGGTTTATGTGGGAGTACAAAGTTCAAATATTACAATAACGTAGTTGTCATTCTTTATATGCACAATAGTAAGGTGTTGAAAACAAAAATTCCTTAACTGCGCAATATTCTCCTACCTTCCCATGCTCTTTTTGTTATTTCTCTTCCCTAGAATGACATTATCAATTTCCTGATTGAATTAACCGCTTGTCATTTCTAAACTCTAAATTCAAGGACAATAAATAAAAAGTATCAAGCAAGAAGTTGAATTATCCAGATTCTCCCCGAAATCACTGGAAAACATTTGGTCACCTTCATATAGCTTAAATCCTTATATTTATATTAAGTTTCAAAGGAACAGAAAATGGAAAACCGACAGGCGTTGGCTTTATAATTAACGAAGACGAGAACACGGATCACAGAAATTGAAGGAATTCCAGATAGAATCGCACAAGTAATAATAAAGATAAACAAGAGTTACAGTATAGAAGTTATACAAGTGTATGCTCCAACAACTTCATGCCCGGAGGAGGAAATCGAAGACGAGGAGATACAGAAGATTTGGATAGTAGCAAATCGCATTACAAAATAGTAATGGGAGACTTCAATGCGAAAGTAGGAACCAAGCAAAGCAGTGACACGAAAGTGGGAAACTTTGGAATTGGCAAATGAAACAAGAGAGGAGAAAAGTTAGTGAAATTCTCAGAAGCCAACAGACTGTTCATTTTCAATATATTTTTCAAGAAACCGCCCCAGAGGAAGTGGACATGGAAAGGCCCAAATGGGACCAAACACGAAATAGACTACGTTTTATCGAATAACAGGGAAATTCTGCAAGACCTGTCTGTTCTGATCAGTTTCAAAGTCTCGAGTGATCATAGGGTGGTGAGATGAAAGCTGAAACAAAATACTAGACTAGAGAGAAAGAAGCTTATCAGAGGAAAACCGCCACTTTTAGATCTTCAAAATCAATGTGTCTCATGCGTAAAGTTTATAATCAATGTGTCTTACCTGTAATGATGTACGGCTGTGAAACTTGGACACTGAATGCGCAAAGAACTCAAAGATTGAGAGTCACACAAAGAGTAATGGAGCGATGCATGCCAGGAAAAACTAGGAGGGACAAGAAAAATGAATGGATTCGCGCACAAAGGTAGAAGATATAATCAAGACTACGAAGAAGATGAAGTGAAGATGGGCCGGTCACGGCTAGACGAGCAGATGGAAGATGGACGGCAAATGTACTACATTGGATTTCTAGAAAAAAGAAACGACCGAGAGGGCGTCCAAATGGAAGATGCGTAGATGAAAAATTAAACGTTTTTCAGGTGCTACATGGAAGAGGATAGAAGCAGACCGAGATATGTGGAGAGAAAAGGTTAAGGCCTTCATCCAGTATTGGACAGAAAATGTCTGAATATGATGATGATTTATATTAAGTATATATGATTTATAGTATATATTTATATTAAGTATATATATTTAGAAATTAGACGATTAAATAAAATGTTTGAATTTCAACAAAATTAAACAATTACTAAGCATAACCTTTTGTATACATATTCTTCATAAGAAAATAACCGTTAAAAACTTTATACAATTTTAACAATGTTATTGTTGATCATTTACATGTTTCAATTCAAACCAGTCTGTCTGTGTTAATAGTGATTTATTATCATTGTTGAAACTAAATTACAGAATTAAATATTACATATTGTTTCAGTTTCGATGGAAACCTTTGTCGATAGAAGTTTTGGTTCTGCGGCCCTGTATAGAATGCAATGACATGGGTTTCCAAATAGGTAATATAATTTTAATTTTATATTGTGATCATTTCTATAGTCTTTAAATTACATATTTATATTTTGCTATTAATGGAGGACAAAAATAATTAAATCTATAACTTGTGAGAATTGTTTTGTATAGCCGCATCACCATGAACATTTTTGCTGAATATATTAGAAATCAAACTATCATAATAACTACAGTTCGGAAATTATGACGTAGAAATATTCCGGATGCTCTTCGGATACTCCACCGGACGAGAAATCACCATGTTCAGTACATTATTTCCGAACTAATTTCGAAGGTCCATTCAATCCAGTACTGCTCCACTATAATCACTTCACGGACCTTGTGCTCTTCATTTTTCCATGCATTTTCATATTTTATTCATTCTTGGCTTCAGATTCAATACGCTAAGTTAACAAAAGTTAGCTTAGGTTACGTTTGGTTTTGTTTGATTGCTTCAAATACGAAAAAGGTAAGGAGTACAAGGATCATGAAGTGATTACAATGGAGCAGCTCCCGAAGACTAGCAAACTATCCATAAATAAGAGCTATTGAAATTTTTTTTTTTTTACCAAAAGTAAAAAAAAAATGGTTTATCAATGGTGTCCTATTTTGTAATTATTTGAATGAATTGTCAAGCGGTTTGATATGTTCATTTTCGAAACGAATGTTGATGTAAATTACCGGTATAAAGCACAGTGAGCGTAGGAAGTCAAAACGAGACAGTGTTATGGACAGGGAATTTAGTTCTTTTCGTGTTAATCTCACGAATTTTTGTTAAGGATTTTTTTTTAATTAACTGATATTATGGATTATGATTATTTCACTAGCTTTTCTAATGTTAGAATGTTTCATGAAAAAAAAAGTTATTCAAACTTAACGTAATTCAATATTACACAACAGGAATATTGTTTTCGTCTGTGCCATTAATTAAGAAAATTCTATTTTGCACACTCATCTTAGTTAGAATTGGAGTACATCACCATAGTCATTTGTAAATGCTCAAATGAAAAGGATGGTCCACTGTCAACATTTTGGTATTTGGAGAAACTTCTCTTCATATCCGCAGATGTCTAGAGGAGCTGTTAAAGTGCCTCCAGGTGAAAAATCCTCTTCGAAAACGTCTAAACTGAAATGATCTGCTCACAAAACACTTTTGATCTTTAGCATGGTTCGGTCATTAGCATTGGTCTTTAAAATTCTGTTCAGTTACAGGCCCTCCAATACTTCCTTCACATCTCTGCAAATATTTCTTGACACTGTTTTTCATTTTAACTACAACGCTGAGGACCGTGTTTTTCCAGAAAGTTATAGGGGTTGCCAATTTAGAGAAGTTGGTCTTCATATAGACCTAAATCCTTTCAAATCTGACTTAAACATCAGATCATGCGAAATCGGGATAACAGCTGTAGTATCTCTGTTGCAACTGACCAAAACTGATTTCACCACGTCAACATTATTGTAGTAAATATTTTATATAAGCACTAATGCAAGTACTCCAACGAATTACATTGGGTTGAACGGGCAAGGATACATAATGCGTACACTCGCGGAAGCACTGTAGCCAGGCCGGACACTACTTTTTTTTTCACGTTTGGAACAAGCTGGTCTACTCCAGGAAAAGTGCCTACGATTTCATTGATTCGGTGCAGGGCATGGGGTAGGCAAAGTTATGTGAATTATTTTTGGGTAAAATGACTTAATAGCTTTCCCAGACTTTACCCTGTAAGTTGCTATGTCAGTGATAAAAGGCATGACATTATCACGCTTAATTCTCTGAGGTTATAACATAAATATACTTTTGATGAACCATATGAAAATTGTTTGGTAGATCACTTTTAGCAGAACTTCAGTGATTAGAAGAAGCACCATTCTGTCAGTTAAACTTGTGCTCGAATTACTGTTGTTAATGCCAAAAATAAAAAAATGGAATCACGCTCGCAACGAGTACAAGGATCTTAGAGATACGGCATTTCACACCTCTAACCATCCTCAACTTATTTGTGTGACGAAAGTTTCTCTGCGTTTTATAATATTAATCAAAACGAAACACAGAAATCGCTTGAATCCAGACGAGCTGGTATCCGGGAAACAAGCTAAATTGTCTCATTAACAGGTGAGTAGTACATTAATTAATAATTTAATAAGATCATTTTACTTTGCTATAATATGTGTATACTTTTTTCTCTAATTATTTACTTCCTTAATGACATGATTCTCCTTTCTAATCTTTAATCAAAACTAGTGATTTAAAACGACTAAATTACATCCAAAGTAATGTATTAAAACATTAAATATTTCGGATATAATTCATTTTGGAATGTAATTATATATAATTGGAATTGTGCACCAACATCTGTAGAGGTACAAACCCAAGCGCCACAAGGATATCGAGCCTATACTGGGCAAATAACGCGGATACCGATCATGGTAAGAAGTCCAAGACCAGTGTTTTTGCATTACATGGAGCATCATCGTGATGGAGACTGTCCAGATGTCAACGTTTTCAACGAACATCATCTCGTAGTCCCTTTTAGACATCCCTATAAAATCTTTAGTCACAGTTCGACCCAGAGACAGAAAATCACTATGTACTACTCCGACATTATACTACAAAAAAAATCAACTTGCTTTTCTCATGGAACTTGCTTTATCTTCATTCTTTAGTATTTTATCTTTTGAAGACAAAGTCCTAATTATTGTTTATTTTCTTCTTCTTCTGTCTTCTCTCTTCACTCCACCCTCATTACGCCTCATCAGCGTCCAACTGAGTTTCTTTTTAATCTTCTCCATCCCCAGCCAGTTACTACAATTCTTCCAAGTATAGTCTCATGGCAGATATGAACGAGTCTCCCTCTGCAACGTCTGAATTTCTGCAGGTTTAACTCTTTGGGCCTAAGACTCCTATCCTTTGAGAATTTATACATCCTGGTGACCCGACAAAGACCTTACCAGATGCAATGTTAAATATTAAATTTTAAAATCTATTTTTCTTTCTATTTCATTCTTAAATTTCTTGTTTATTCTATTTTCTTAAATCTTTCCTAAAGAAGACCTAAGAGACCAGTGTGAGTTAAAGGGAAGGAGGTCCGTCGCTGGTCCCTTATAAAACCCTTTAACTGTGATCGCTGAGTGGAGGTCCCAGCGACGAGGGTCATGGAGTCTTCTGGGGCAAAATCATCCGGAGGTAAAATAGCCCCCCATTCGGATCTCCGGCGGGGGGCTGCTCCAGGGTATTCTATGAACAAGGATAGAATCAATGACGGCTCGTTGCCTTCCACCAGCCAAGGCAGTCGGGAACCTGATGCCTACGAAAAGAAGTTGAGACAGGACATAGCTGAGCTGAAGAACAAGATTGGCTCGAGGGAGTTTTCCCATCGTGTCATGGAGAACACAATCCAACAGCTTGAGTCAGAAATCCAGTCCATTGATCTGACGAGAAGGTCCCCTCAACAGAATCCACCTAAAATGACTCGTCCTACTCCACGTGCGCTGGATAATCTGGAGTCAGAGAAAATGAAGAGAGAAGACTTACAGAGCCTGAAAAGTGATTTAAGATACTTAAACACAGAATTGTATTACCATCTACTTAAGAGCGGAAGAATAACTGAAAAGGAAAAACAGGAGCTAACTCCCAACAGGATGGAAGAGGAGAAAGTAACCGAGAAGAAAGACGAGGAGATGGAGAAAGAAGGGAAAGTAACCCAGAAGAAAGACGAGGAGAAGGAAGAAGTAGCAGAAGAACGTAGAGGAATAAAATGGAAGAAGGTGGCTATGGTGACAGCTACCTATGGTTTATGGCTGTGGCTGAATTTGTAAGAAGAAAATTGCTAGAATAGTCAAGAGGAGATAGCACAACGACTGTAGAAAGAATTGTGTTTCTTAAGTTGTGAAACAATTGATATCTCTTGATGGAGTGGTCTCTGATCAGTGGAGAGCACTTACTGGTTGTATTCGTTACGGAAGCTCAGTTGCGGTAAGACACAATGTTGCTGAACTACTAAACATTTCGTTGTACCCGACCAAGCACTATGTGTAAGCGAGATTTTTGCATACCTACAGCACGAATAGTGATTCCTACCAGCTTCTGAAGAATATTAAAAGGCATTTATGAAATCCTCATTCCGTATTCTCTAACAACAACATCTTTGATCTTAGTAAATTTTGACATTGTGTACACAATGACGCATCAATGGTTGGAGAAGACACGTGAGGTGTTAACAAAATGTCGGGCTTCATACTGCACCGAGAATGTGTCTCAGCGAGGCATGAGCCTTGTGTATGCTCAGTATTCCATTCAGGTGTGCTGGTTTGCTGACCGGCAATTGAAACGATAGAAGACCACGTCGTTCGATAACACGAACAGAACTCACACGTCGATAATCACTCATATGATAACATATCTGTTGCTAGTCAAGTTGTTATTGGCGGATATTCAGATCAGTTCAGGTGAACGTAAATACTCATAATTTTGTTATACTGCAAGGATGAATTACGAAATTTCTTTCAATGAAACCAAAAGAGATTCTATACATGATAGTGGAAATGGAAAGAAATTAACTGAAACGGAAGAAATCGCACCAACCTTTAACAAGTTAAAGAAAGAATGAGAAGAATATTGAGATTATCAGAAGATTGTACAAAGAGAGTTAAAATTTGTAAAGCTTAATAAGAGGAATTTCTGGTTACATTTTTGACATAAGAGTGAAAATATTGTCACATCTTATAACGGCCTTCTGTTCGGCGCGCCAGACGTGAAGCAAAGCCCGCAAGACCCTTCACTGTCAAGGTTATTCAGGTCCGAAAGAATTTCCCTCCACGGCAAAGGGGTTAGCCTCAGAGCGGTACGGCTCGATTGATGTCGGATGGTTAGTGTAAGACGATCCAAATGAAGACCCGAAGGGAAAAGAAACATAATGCCGACAGGAAAACACAAGCAAAAGAAATCCCCAAGAGGACTACTTGATGCCTGAAGTCTAGTGGAGGGGTGATAGTACTTACAAAACAACAACTTTCCTTCCCCTACCACGGTACGAATGCAAGGGTTTAGAATGGAACCGAAACATCTTCCAACGACCGATGATGCTCTCAAATGGTTTGACGAAATATACCTCCAGAACCAATGACGTGGTTCGAACACTACTCTCGCACAATTACTTGTATCTGAATGATCTTTAAATGTGTCAACGCTGCAAGAGAATTTGTAATTAATATACACAATGAAATAATTCTTATAACTAATAGAATGTCACCAGTCTTTCTTATCTATTACTAATGATCTTTTGGAAATAATAAAATTCTGCAACCCTTTCAAATATATTGTACAATTTATTTATGTGAAAAGTAATCTTAGACGTTGAAAATAAACAATGATGTTACAAATGAACTGTCTTCAATACTAATCATCAGTCTTCTTATTTTCCTGATTATTCGACATTTGATGGGGGCCTTTTTCCCTCCAAAAAAAGTACAAATATTCAATAGAAAGTCATCAGTGTCCCTTAAAAATAAACATAATGACATGAAGTTGAAAATATGCCAAATATATATACCATCAATTACTTTAATGCAGAAAATAGTTTTTTTGACTAAATAATGCTTCGAGTTCTTAAAGAAATACAATCAAAAAGTCATATTAAATGAGGTAGTTAATCGCTCGAATAGCATTATTTTATGAAATGTTCTACCCTCAGAATATTACTACAAACAGAAAACATGAATAATGTTTACCAATGAAGTGACCATGGGTCCACAAATGATCAGGACGATGCCCTTGTATGAATAAAAGCACTAGTTACTTTTGCTCTTTCCGGTTGATCACAACCAAAAAATTATTAGGTCTGCCTCCTGACTATTACAAACAAAACAAACAAAAAGCACTAGGACCGACCGAATGTCGGGCCGGTACCGTAAAAAGCAACCAGGAACACAGGACAACACATCTCCATACAAATCACAAAAAATCGAACCCACACATAGGCCAAAGGATATCAAACTGGAAGGAAAGAGGGGGAGGTGGATCACAAAACAGTTGAAAGGAGGAAACAGAAACCTTTCTAAAAGAATAGCACCAATACCATAACTACTGGTGACACTACTGAATAATAATAATAATAATAATAAACACGACATTACCACCAAGACGTCCTCACGACAGGTGACGTCAAAATACCAATACTATGGAACAACCTGACCAAAAACAAATTATCAGAAAATGAGAGAACAAAATGCTACTAACAACATTATAATTATTATTAATAAGTTAATAATAATAAAAATAACATTAATAATACAACCACTGCCTGAACAACATACAGGCCTGCACAACCAGTGATTAAAAAGAAAATGCAGAAACAGCCGTACTAGAATCGAAACCCAATACTATAATTATTATTCCCAAGAAGATAGGACGAACCCCAGTGCCCTCCAAATACTACCCAGTATTATAGACCCCTTGGAGGGGAAGGTTTTACTAAGGAACAGTAGAATCGAAGACACGGAACCGTACAAGTAACTAACCAATAATAATAGTATAACAATAATAGAAATGATTACAAAGAAGACATTATTACTGACCAAGACGACTATAGTTCTCTAACAACTGAGAGATTACCACATGTAGTTGAAAAATGAGGCCGAACCCTACCCTTTTAAAACCGGTACAGCCGGAAAACCGTAAAATACAAAGTTAAAAGAGAACTAAGGGAGGTCTGACAAAGAAACACACATGAAAGAGAAGAAAACAGAGAAAATAGAAGAAAAAGAGAGGAGATGAAAACTACCCAAAGGAGAGGCCCTACAACCTATGAGTAATTTAATAGCAAGCGTGAAAGGAAGGATCGGGCTCCGGGTTTCGCATTAATCAAAGAACAGAATTTCACATACATTAAACCGTAATTGTGATTTTAAAAAAGTCGTAAAAATGTAAATATTAAGGAAGTATCGGTTAAGTATCTAGATACTTTTGAGTTGTATTGGTATCTTTATCGAGATACTTTTTTTTCTTAGTATCGTAGTATCGGAATACATACTTTTTTGACCAAGTATCGAGTATCTGTATCAAATACTTTTGAGCAGTATCGGATGCAACTATCAAAAGTCTTCAAACTTGCTCTGTTCAGAAATGCATATTCCAAAATTGTGCAATGGGTGCCCAAGGGATTTCTTAAAGGAAATAGTCAATTTCCAGAAATACTCTTAAGTGCAGGTGAGGTCGAAATGGACATGAATAAGATGACTTTCCCTATGGGTAAAGTTAACAGAGGTAATCACTGCTATCCAGCCTGAGAATAAAGTTGTCTCTCATTCATAATAAATAAAAAGAACATTCGAATGTCATTTTGGATACCGCAGGTTTGAAGTCTTTCATGCCGCATCAGTTCTACTGTTAATAGTACAGGAAATATGAAAACTCAAATTTACATTTCACATGCTTTCAGCAGCCTGTAACTCCGAAACGTGACGGAATTTCCAGCCTAGTAGCTAAAGTTTTCTCCCTGTTTTTGATATAGCTAGAAGATTGTCGGTGCATTGCCGTGCGTTACTACCCTGTACACAGTAAAAAACATTACCGCTCAGATGCCTTTGGCATCGTTGGAAAGCTATTGGAAGCCCGTTTCCCGACATGTGTTAAGCACCTTCTTCGATTCGCTTTAAATCTCATTGACCCTTCAGCTTGAGTTTCATTTTTAGAAAAACGAAAATTCGCAGAAGTCCAAAGGTAAGAGCGACAATCATGATGTTACGGCCTTTAAAATCTCGCGTTTTGAACGCTGTGTCAATTGATGCATTGTCATAATGTTCAAAACAGAAAAAAAAAAAAAGATGTCCTGTGTGGTTCTCCGACAATTCACACGAAACAATTGCCTCATTTCGTCCACATTTTCTGAGCTTGTGTTTGTGAAGGTCGCCCTGGCTTCTTGTTGTCTTCTAGTGACGTTCTGCTACGCTTCAACCATGCCTCCCAGTCAAAATATTTCGCAGGTCTCACTCCTTTATCTGCATACCCCGCTGAATTAATTGGTTCCTAAAGGTTATAATGACTGTTAGAAATCTGAAAATTTTGTGACCTCGTATACAAGTGCAATAGCGATTTTATCATGAACAGAGAAAGAACATTAAATTCTGCTTCAAACTAGACAAATCAGTGATTCCACCAGACCTTCCCCCTGTGGGGCGTGTTTACTTAAAAAAATTTGCTGTGGAAAATCGACAAAAATCCGTACAAAACTTCACTTACACCCTCCCAATTTTGACCCCCAAACTGAAAATCCTCGCGGAAACCCTGAACCTGACCTAAATCTTCTCGAAGCAGGAGTGAGTGAACATGTTTTAGTAGATGCAAAGCGATTTTTTATGTTAAACATGATGTTTCCATCGCGTATACAGTAAAAAAATTGCTGTGTTAATTCAACACAATGCGGTGTCCCAGCGTGACCACCACTTTTTGTGTTAAATCAACACAACACAGGGTGTTGATTTTGGTACTGGGAGAAAAAAGTTACGGCTGCAGCGAGATTTGAACATGGGTTGCTCAGTTACTTACTTCGCTAAATCGTCAGACGGAAAGGGCACTAGATTGAAACAGTATAGAGGATTTTAAAAAATGTTGCTGAACCCCAAACACAAACAAAATTACGCTCACGACTTATGCCATGATTTAATCACTTTTCAATTTTTCAATTAGGAATCAGAATTCCCATTTATTGAGTATCCCATATCTATGAAAGCAAGAGCAGTATTTTACATGTTGTTAGGATAAAAAAGCAGTAATGCTGGTCAAGTGTTTGGCTTTCGCCATCTTGCTTGCTTTCATAGAAATGGAATATTCTCAATGAATGTGAATTCTGGTTCCCAATTGACAAATAGGAAGTGATTAAGCCATGGGATAAGTTGTGCAAGTAACTTAGTTTGTTTTGGGGGTTCAGCAACATATATCTGATCCCCCTCAGTGTTTAAATCTATAGTGTAGCCGTTTAATTCAAATGTTGTTCACTAAATATCGTTTGCATCTAGTGCCTTTCCTGGTTGACGATTTAGCCAGGTTGAGTTCGTCTTGTGCTTCAAGACGAGAAGGTGGTGCAGTGAACTGGAAGAGGGCCTAGCCCTCAGTGATAGTGTTGAGTTGTTTCAACTCTACCTTTTCTATAGTGTTATACAGGTTTGATACGTTTTGTTAGGGCAATGCAAGAAATCAAACGGGAAAATGCTTTCGTCATAGACGCGCACCCATTAGGATTTCGACCCAATAACATAGCCCTGCATGAAAGTATATTTCAACAATATCGATCTTCTCCGGAACAAGCTATTTCAATTGAATACTCGAGTTACAAGAAACAGATTTTCATCAAGTTAACGACTAAAAGTATTCTCGAACAAACATTATTACAACATAAAGACAAATTTACATATGTTGAAAACGGCATCGCATAAGTACTCAATGTGGATGTAGAATGTGGCAGTAAAGTTACGGCACTTGTTTCAATCATTCCTTCTGAAATAACAGGTCAACAAGTTCAACATTTTTTTCAACAGTTTGGTCTCATACAGCGCATTATTCCTTTGTCTTTTCCTAACAGTCATAGGTACCCAATTTATTCCAAACGACAGTTAATTGTGTTTACAAAACTTTACAAGTCATTGCCTAGTTATGTTGAATTATATGGTCATCTGATTCAGATTCTGACGTCAGATCGATCTAAATCATGTAATATCTGTGGTGAGGATAATCATCTTACAGCCGAATGCCGGCATGGTAACCAACAGAGTGCACAGGTTAAAGCTCCTCAGAAACCCTATTGGTTTGACACAGATAAAACACTTAAAGTTGCATTATCATCGGAAGAGTTTCCCACAACTAGTTCTTCAACAATTTCTTCTGTGAATAAACAAAAAGAAGTGAAGTCATTTGACGCACTTTTCCTTTCCACTACTTCAGTACAGGAAAATATAGAGAAAGACATCGTTACTGGACAAGGTGAGATTACACACGATACCTACAGTTTTTCTACGGTTTTGCCAGCCCCAACACACGACTCTCCCCACCTTCCCTCTCTTACACCTGTTTCCCCGAGCGAGTGTCCTCCCAAGGATATTGGTTGTGTTCTACAAGAAAAGAACGATGAGCATTGTGTTGAGTCAAGTGTGAAAGAAAGTGATTCTGAGTGTAGTTCGTTTGAAAAACATAGCGATCCTGAACTTTCAGCTAAACGACAAGTGAAGAAAAAAAGACATTTTTCGAACTCCGTCGTCGGGAAACAAAAAAGTGTAAATCCAGCTTAAGTCAGCCTGAGGTTGGACGCCGAGCTTCAAGATCCACAGTACTAGTAGTTGAAGAGACGTCGAATAAATATCACATACAGATTGGTCACAACTATTGAACAGGTACGTTTATTTAAGTTTTAAATACTTCATTTTTCTTATCTGTGTGGTGACATAGTGCAACATAAACAATGGCGAAATTTTGCAGTTTTGTTTACTACTTTTGCATGACACTTTCCATGTGTACTTTTAATATGAGAGGCACCCCCCGTAAGTCCTTTTTTGCAAGAATATTAACGACAGCAATCGGTTCAAATTATATGCTTACAAGAACATAATGAAGAATTTGTGACATTACATAATTATACTATTTTTCGCAATAATATGTCTCAAGAGAAAAAAACGGTCGGCATCGCTGTATGTAATTACTTTATTGTCGGTTAAATTTGTCATCACCCTTCAGTTATGTTAAAGTAAATCATATATACATAGTTTGTTTATATTTGCCATCGGGCACTCACTAGTGTCTACAGAGAAAACAGTTTATTAATAATGAAATGTATAAAGTATTACAGTCATTACATAACAAACATGTAATTATTGGGTCTGACAATAATTGTGTTTCACGTGTTCGACCGGAAATCCAAACTTTAGTATAGATCTTTAACACTTGATACGAAATTTCGAATTGGTTGATCCCTGGATCCTTTTGCATGGGAAGGATCTCGGAAATACTTATTTCCATGCGAAGGGTAGTTTACGTCTTGACATATGTTATTTGTCTTCTAGTTTACAACCCTATGTAAAAAGTATAAATATAAAAATTTGACAATATCAGACCATTTAATTGTCAATGTAAAATTAGACTTTCACCTTCCTGTTCATATGGCTTCTACTTATCGATGGGAGATGAACACTCAAGTGCTACATTATAATGAATATCAACAACATATTAATCATATTTAGATAAAGTCATACGGGAAAATAATATAACTCTATTTACGATAAAAAAATGGATCAAATTAAAGAAATCCATTATTTTTATACTAAAGATTATACCAAACAACTTAGTGATAATCGTCATATACAAGCTCAATATTATTATAAGTTATTGAACGAATATCAAAATACTTTATAATCCAAACCTGAGAATATTGTACAAGCTCGAAGCATACAAGCTTTTTTATGTAAATATGCAGCTAACAAAAATCAAGGTTATATTATAAGAAGTAAACTTAAGCACTTAGTCGTTCATGAAACACCTACGAAATATCACATTTTAGCCGAACATAAATTAGGCCAAAATAAATTAATTAATACATTTGTTGACGGCGAAAATAAGTCCTATTATAACTTACAAGTATACAGGGATATTCGTAAATATTACGATGAACTTTTTGCCCAAACACAACCTCCTTTTCATGATGAGGATGTTCAAGTCCAACAACAAAACATATTAACTAGCAACCAAAACAAAGTACTAAATTTGCCTATTGGCACGGTGGAAGTTAAAAATTCCATACAATTACAAAATTCCTCGTCTAGTGGTGGACCTGATGGTCTGTCCGCACAGTTCTATAAACAATTCCTTGATAAATTAGTTCCCATATTAACTAATGCATATAACGATGTCTGGCATAATCATAGTTTTGTAGAGTCCTTCGCTGAATCAACCGGCATCATGATAGAAAAAAAAGGTACTTTGGCACAACAAACTAAATATAGACTTACTTCCTTATACAATAATGATTATAAGATACTGACGAAATTAATCTCTCTTCGTTGTACTATGGTCATACCTAAGATTCTCAACTCACATCAGGGTGGTATACAGGGTGGCCGTACTATACATTACAATCTTAGTCAAATTCGCGAGGTATTACATTTGGCAAAATACAATACTAGGAGTAAAGCGGGGCTTCTTGCCCTTGATCTGGGTAATGCGTTTGATTCCCTCGATCATCATCATCTCAGCGTTGTTATGAAAAAAACTAAACTTTCCCACTAATTTTATTGAGGTAATTAATATATTACTGTCAAACCGAAAATTAAATATACAAGTTAACGACCAGCTACTTTCAGGTATACGATTAGAACGTGGTGGATAACAGGGATGTCATTTAAGCAGCTTCCTGTTTGCCATTAATATCAGCATCTTAACTAATGCTTTAGAACATACAGTTACTGGATATCAGATTTAACAAGCTAAGCTGAAATTAATTAATTACGTTGATGATTTCTCTGTAATTATATCATCTCCAGCGGAACTTCAGACATGTATGCAGGTTATTTATCCACTTAGTTATGCTGGTATAAAATTAAATCCGAATAAAACCCACCTTCTCGTATTCCAACAAACTAGTATACCTGACTATGAAAATTTAATAACTGTGGTTGAGAAAATTAAAATTCTTGGAATAACCTGGCATCGTCATTGGCAGGTTACTATTAAAGAAAATTATGAAAATTTATATCATAATTTTGTTAATGATTTAATCAAATATCAAGAATGCTTTAAATACCTTCATTCTAGGATTATATTCATTAATTGTTACATTCTCAGTAAGTGTACTTATATGGCTCAATTTTTCCCTACGTCCAAAAAATAAGTGCTCAATTTAATAAGGTTATAGGCTATTTTATCTGGAAACATCATATCTTACGAATAAAGAGAGATTATCTGTTTTTGCCGTCATCTTTGGGCGGCTTACAACTTAAAAATTTACAGTTGCAATGTAAAGCACTTATGCTACACCGAACTATCAAAATTATATGTGAACATCCAGAATCTATTTCTGGCACAGTTTTACGTCAAGTCATGAATAAATTTGAATTTATAACTCCTGTAAATATAAACTTATGGCGTTATTATGTGCCATATTTGTTTGAGTCTTTATTAGAATTCTTTTATAGCTCTGTAGATACCTACAACTTAGCCACATTAAGTGTTTAACAACTTTATAAATATATTTTTGATATAGAAAATCAGAAGGACAATGCAAGTGTCCCACTATCCAAATTGTAATTGGTTAATGATATGGCAAAATATGAACGCACTAAAACCTTTCCCTCATCTACACGATCTTAGATATAGATTGGTTTACGGAAAATTTGAAACTGAAGAAATTTAGTTGAAAAAGGTATTGTTCCATACAATCTTTGTAATCAGTGTACACAAGTCGACTCTATATTACACAGGTTAACCCAGTGTAAAAATAGTGAGATGGTATGGAATACTTTACTCACAATTTTATCACATATTTGTAGAACGTCGACTAAATCATTTAGCTATGAGCAAATCATTTATCGACCTGAATTCAAGTATTTTCCATCAACTAAACACAAATTTGTTAATTGGTTTATTGCTCAAACTCTGTATTTGTTGTTGGTGGAACGGGATATCGATTCTGTCCCCTTGTATATTAATCAAATCATATTACGGGATTTACAAATAGATTTACAATACCGTAGAAAACATTTTGCTCAATATATTCGAGCCATATATTAATTGAAAATGGGATTTATTCATCTATTTATGTTTGGTTCTTAGTAAATAAAGATCATTACGATCTAAAACTGTTATGTTAAAGATTAACGATTCTTTTGATAGGTTGTATTTAGGTTGAAACATAATTTATGAATTAATCATGTATATGTTAAAGAGACAGAAAAAAAAGTCGGTAAGACGCTCGACTTCTGACTAAGCAACTCATGATCAAATCTCGCTGCAGCCGTAACATTTTTCTCGCAGTACCGAAATCAACACCGCGTGTTGTGTTGATTTAACACATAAGAAGTGGTAGTCACGCTGGGACACCGCATTGTGTTGAAGTAACACAGCTATTGTTTGCAGTGTATAATGAAAGAAATGTTACCGTTTTTCCGTGAAACAAAAGTAGAGTATTTTATTTCCTCAAGTACTACGAAAAGAAGGTGATGTTATTGCGACAAAAAGAGAAAAATCGAACATCCAACGCTCTCTGCTCATTACACCAATCGGATAACTGCTTGACAACGCTTTGGAAAAGTTCTTTATCATTCATCATATAATTGAGCACAACGCTCATAGATGGCAGTGTGGTAAGGTGACGTTACTTCCGTGTAGTGTTGCCAACGAAGCGAGATTTAGACTGTGTCGTCTCGAAAATGTTTTGTCCAGAGAGTCTCTCGTCTCGTTTTCTCTAGCCATATTTCTGTCTCGTCTCGTCTTGTGGCAACACTACTTCCGTGATTCATTTCGCTGGCGAACCGCTTCTAAACAGGCGGCTTGTTAGAGAGACAGACAGACATAGAGATATAACAGAAAATAATGACATTAGAATGGTAGAAGATGATATTGGTAGAAGTGTCGAACAATTTTTGGTCACGAACTGACTCATCAAAAGTACTACAAAACGTGAGTAGGTCACAAAATCATACTTGTTTCATATTTTTGCTCAGAAAACATTTATCCGTGTTGTCTACATCCCTTGTTTAGGTAGGAATCAATTTTAGAAAACAAAAATAGCTTATAGCATCACATTTAAAAAGTATATTTCTTTCTGTATGTGATCCAAAATGGAGAATTTTGAGTTGATTATTGTTGGGGTGCATTCAACATGTTTCAGCTACCAGAATGAGAAATGAATCTTTCCTGAATATTCAAGTGAAAAATAAACAAGTTTTTGAATTACTAACTGCCATTTATACTAAGAGATTTGAAATCAGTTTCAAAGTGGAAAAGTAGTTTTTACGAGAACTCTTTAAAACAGAAAAAGAGAAAAGTGCTTAAGAGGATTTAAAAGAAAATGTAATTTAATGCGTTTCTATGTAAATACGATTTTCTCCTTATTGCAAATTTCTTGAAAAACAGATTCAGATTTCAGAATTCTGTGAATACAGCCACCCCACCTGACCTCTCCCTCTCTCATGTGTTTGTATGTGAAAATGAAGAATCAAATGATAGAAAGGAGAGAGAAGATGTTTTGATTTTGTAAAGAGTACACTCTGTTTGAGCTTGCTTCCATCTATAAATATACAGCAGCCTGGGGTTATATACCTCGCTTCTTTCATTTTATAGTAAAACTCACGCTTTTGATATGTTGGTTAACCTTTGACATTTAGCTAAGTAGGAACGTTCTAACCGAACCATCACATTTTCCTTGTCTATACTTCCTTTCTGTGAGTGTGTTTGCATGTGTGTGCGTGCGTATCGTGTTTGTGTGTGTGTGTGCTACATGTACATACACAAGACGGACGGAACATATAATTTTGTATGTGTGTTGGGATGGGGGTGCTATAAAAATGATATTTCAGTTAACTCTGGTTACCAAGGAGACATAGCGAGGAAACCCAAATGAACTTAAATATGTTGTCTATTACTGTTCCTCTGGCGGTTGGACGTGGAGAAAGCAGGAAAAGCTTTGCAAAATATTTCTGGTAATGTTGCCATAATATATAATGCCGCATTATTTTTATTGGGTTGGTGCGAATGAAATGTCCGCCTCCAGGTGTATTATGTCCAAAGTCAAAAAAAAAATTGAAAACTACATTTCGATTTTGAAAATTTGAAATCGATTTTTCGATTAAAATCTAAACCGATCTATTGGATTTTTATCGAAATCGGCTTTTTAATTTAAATCGAAACCGTTTTTTTTTTATTATTAAAATCTAAACCGATATTTCGGCCATTCCACGTAAAAGTGAGCCTGAGGTCCAAAATTTAGATTATATTATAATTGTGAAATTTCCAGTGGAAGTTGTAGTTTGGAGAGTAAATTTTCCCATAGTAATAAGAAAAAGAGTGCTATTAAATTAAATTGACTAATTTGCTAATACAAACACATGTATAGGTGGGATTGTGGATTTGCCTTCACAGGTAAAAGTTAGTAGTTTGTTTTTCTAATAACCATCTGATTTTCCAGTGCCTTCTAAAGTCTGAATGAAGTAGAAATATCAGTTGTAAATATTCAGCCTGTATTTTCAGCTGCAAGTACGGCAATTGATGAATTAGCTAAGTTTAATTCAATGTATTGCATGCTGTCACACCCGTTACGCAAAACAAAAAAGTTTTAATAACATGAGATTTAGTTTTTGTCTTTTGCAGAAGTAAGGATTGCTTGGATCTTAATAGACCTATAAAATCAAACAGCTGAATAAATCTTAAATAAAGGCTAAATAACACGTAGCGGGTGTGACATGTGTTGCGTAACGGGCATGACACACCCAGCGTAACGGGTGTGACAACCCTTTTGGCAAGATAAAATACAAAGTGCGCATTGAAGCCATGAGCAAGTTACCAGTTGTTACATCTTCTTGGTTATGTGGACATGTGATTATTTCCTTTATACAGTAATCAGTGATGAATTTTCCGACGACATATTGTGTTTTGAACATCTGAAAGAGAAATCCCAGCGTAGAAATATCATCCATTTTATCTGACTGTTGCGGAGCTCAAAAGGACTTCTGGGGTCCGATTAAATAGCGACTTGCGTGAACGCAAGGGAATCATTGCAATTTGTTTGAGAGATACAGTATTAAATATCGATTTGCTTGACTTTGGCAACGACGTCACTTTTAGCAAACTGAAGATTTTAAGACGAAAAGTTGCGACCAGGATGGAACTGTGTTCATTATTTTCGAATAAAAGTGCAAAAAAATAAATTGGGAGAAAGGGATAAACGTACATCTCTCACGAATAAAGACAAAATTAATGCTCTGCAAGTCACAGTACCAGTGCTACAAACACAATTATGTAATAATTGTCTATCAGGATACGAATTCAAGTAAGTACTTTTTGTGTGTTGATGTTATGTAACTATCTGTATTATTTTATGGACTAAATGTTTGTGAGGTGACTTCATGAACTTAATGAATTCACAGGAATGGCTCAGAAGAATATGTGCCCTTTGTGCCTCATCAGAAGTAGAATTGGGGCATTAAATTCAAAGGTGTAATTAAATAATTCTTTATATCAGCCACATCTGTTATATGGTTTTTAGATGTACTTCCCATGTTATCTGTGTTGTTTCGGATGTGTAAAATGCAGTATGTGATGTAAAAATCAAGAGGGGTGACATGAGTGCAAAGACACATTCTTCAGGCCGTATATGTGTTCTTGCTCTCTTAATTTTTTATCATATTCTCCATTCCACGCATCCGAAATAATGCAGATATCAACATTGAAAGTACATTAAACCCCATATAAAAGAAATAGTTATGATTTTTCACATGTGTTCAAGATAGCAGCTGAAGCCATTTTTCTGTATATTTCAGGCCATCTGGAAACCATATCATTTGTGAAAATAATAAATTACGAAATACGTAACATCAACATACATTAAGTGCCTGTTTGAGTGTATTCCTAGGAAACTATCACAATTTACTCAACATTTTTTTTTTTATACATTAGGTTCAATTCCGTATAGGTTAGCTATTAGCCTAGAGTTTAGGTTCAAGATAGTAAAACAAATTTTTATCTACACGAAAATGGCGCTTATTGCAATCTACAATCCTATAATCATGTTTTCTTATTGATATATATGAATAGAATGGGTCTGGTATCGTAATCTTTAACGTACTGAAGCAATGTGCAAATTAAGTAACACCGAGAAGGAAATGGGGAGGATAAGATGTACTTTGGGTTCTCCATCTTCCGCCAGCTATTTAGCCAAATCAACTCTTCATATCACTCATTACCTTACAAATAATTCACAAAGGCAATTCTATAAACACTCAGCGACAGTCGGTAATTCAAAAACTGTTTAAAAAATGCAGGTGTCACTATCATTTCGTTAAATAGTAGTCGAGTTGTGCACTATATGCAAATGCGGCAGCATGCGGAAGAACACAAGTGGCCTCACTTCGTATTATGAATGACACCTATTTTGCTACAAAGGTCATGGACAGCATGTCGAGTTGGGGAGATGGGTTAGGAAGGTCAGATATTTCCTTCATAAAACGTGATGCACATCGTTTTTAACTCTTACACCATGTGCTCGGCACGAACGCAGAAGCACATAAATAGTATATCGTACTTTCCACTCTTATTTCGTACATGCATGACCCGAAACTTTGTTATATTTTTCGATTCAGCACTTCCAGATGCGTTTGAAATAATACATTTCTCCCGCAAAGTTTACTTCTTCGGGAACTAATGTATACCTTACCCTTTATAATACTGCTAATTATAGATTAAGGATATTAAATACAAAGACTGATTTTTAACAGGAAGTAGTGTAAAGCAAAAAAGCTTTACACTACTTAAAATTAACATGTGTTCAAATGTCTCTTTAAGTAAAATTTTGGTATTAAATGGTGATAAATATGAATGAACATTATTAATGTGCAGCATTTTAGAACATATTCTCAGAAAGGTTGGGTACTTTCAAAGCTTTGAGATGAATTAACATTTTCAGAAGTTTGGCATCTAATATCACTTCAGGGATAGACTTTAGATATTACCCTGGCCTCCATAATAACCTACGCTAACCTAATATTCCATTCGGCTAAAAAAAAGTAAATAATAGCCTATACCTTTAACAAACCCTAAAAGTACTCTCATGTAACATCATCTCACTGTTACAAACTGAACGATTCGGAGAAGTTTCTAAACGTCGATCACCTTCACATTATTAATCATATTTACAATCATGGGCATTAAAACGAGGTGATCTTTATTATGATGCCACTTAAGACCATCTTTATTGTAATAACAATTTACAAACATCATACACGTCTCCATGCCGCTTGTTTTTATTTACACTATGTGAGCGGGTTTGAAGTGTTTGATTGGTTGCCACTCTCTATGGAACGTTTGTAACAAAGTTCCCCATTGGCTAAAACATACGTAATGTTTGCGTTGAGTTTAACTAAGGATACGCAAATTTCGCTTTGCGAAGTCGTGATAAGTGCTATATTTAATTCCATCTCAAATCGCAAGGCAAACACTTAGCGACTTTTAGTCAATGTAATTGCATTGCGTTACTATAGTAGTTTTGCAAACTATGATATTTAATCGAACCCCTGGACCAGATATGGGGAATAAAAGAGTATACTATAAGATTTGCAATGCAAACACTATTTCGTTACTAAAGATTGAAATACTCTTATTGTTGCACGCACAGCGCAATCAGAACTGAAAGAATTTAACATGTTCATCCCTACAAAAAACAAACTCTACCTCTACCTCTAGGTGTTCTGAAGCGAATGGGGGTTGAGCTTCGACACGAGCATCTGAGCCGAAAATAATATTAGTTGGCAACAGAATATTGTATGAATTCCCTGAGATGTTGGCATTTATGAACATGGTAAAGTTAATGTTGGAAGTTGCAAGCAATAAGTGACTGATCTCTACCAAAATCTAAGTGACGGACCTCTGCATATACACACAGTTGTTCGCTATTCACTTTTCCCCGTTAGAGCAGCTTTTATTGTCAACTATTAGCAAATTTTCATGCAAGTATACGCAAGGCAAGCCCCCTGCCCCGGACAAATTACCTTTGTTTCTGCACGTACACTTTGGCTACTTTAAAATTACGTCTCTATACTTTATGGTTCATGAGATATATTTGAAGCATGTGCTGACAACACCATCATCCGTAGCATGTTCCTATTTTGTCAAACAATGTTTATATCAAGTTTGGTGCTGTTAGAGTGACTAAAATTATGGAAGCAGTATGAAACCAAAAATAATTTTATATAAAGAAGTTTGGCAACACTGGTAAGTGGGTTGCTTGGCAACGCAGGTGACCTCAGTGTTTTGTGTTGTTTCAAATAATATTTATGCCAAGCTTGGTGCAGCTAAATCTAACTGAATGGAAGCAAATTGAGCAATTGATTTTTTTAGAAAATGGACTTGCAAAACTGAACTACTTCACTAAGCAAGTCGGTTCTGGCGGATCTCATTTAATCAAGAGCTTTCGAACGACCCCTCACGCATCTCTCTACACCTTATAGTTCCTGAGATTTAATTGCTGGACAAAGACGGACGGACACCATGAGCTGGAATAGAAGGTCCCTTTTGCTATAACTATGCCATCAAGGGACCTAAAAATGAATAATTGTAGTGTCTTTAATTCAGGAGAGGAAGTTGTAGAAAAGTGCATTTTTGTGTTAAACATGTAAATTTTATTAACATGTACCTATTCAATATCTTGCTGACAGGAGATCCCGGACTATGTCACACCCGTTAGAAAGAGTGTCACACCCATTACTCGTGACAGCTTTAATTAAATTGTGGAACTTCGGAATATACCAATATATTTTGTAATGACCCTCACATACGTATACTGAATCTCATCTTTCAATAAAAAAAATTGCCATGTCATTTACTTTCTTCAGATCGCAGAACTATGCACAAGTTTGTTGTAGTATCACATGATGTGTCCTAAATTTGTCACACCCATTACAAACATATAAGGTTTATATTTCTTACTCGTATTGTTTAAATTGAGAGCACATTACGATACATAAATTCAGTTTTAAAGTATAGCTTCTAGAGGTAGGCGTAAAATAATACGCCTTTAACAGTGTGTGCAAATGTCACACCCGTTACAATGGAATGGTTGTTTTCTCCATGAAAATCGAAATCGAATTTTGGGTTAAAAACCGAAACCTGTTTTTTCTATTAAAATTAGAAATTTATTTTTATTGAAACTGAAACTGATTTATCAATTAAAATTCCAAATCTATTTTTTTTTCGATTAAAATAGAAACCGATTTTTGGATTAAATTAATACATTTTCATTAAATCAAAGTAAGATTTTTATATTTAAAGTAGAATTCTGTATTCCAGGACAAATAGTGTTAAAATTAAAATTCAGTTTTACTGGACTCAGGAGAAAGTAGAATTAAGATTGTCATTGAAATTAAAGAGTTCCCAGTGATTGTATGTTGAAAATGTGCTTAAACTGTTTCGAGTTTTATAAAATCTCCAAACATCTTTCTACCACACACTAAATAGTTTAAATGAATGTAAATAAAAGTCGCGTTTTCTCGCGTTTAATTGAATCATAACGGATATTTTACTCAACGTTCGAAAATCATTTTAGATTTAAATCTGCTACTTTTAGGATCAATGTTAAAATTATATCCACAAACATTTTTGAAGAATCCCAGGCAAGTTATTTGCGAGGAAATTTCCAGTAATTTGACTGATCATACAGCGCTCAGCTATGGTACAATGCGATCCCCAGGTCATGCGATGCTGTCTTTCTTCAGTTAAAAAAATAAGAAAAATATTAGTAAACTTTTTTTTGTATGGGCCAGTCTAGTAACTTTTGACTTCGGCCCAGGGTTGGAATGTTTAAAACAAAATGTTTTAAACAGATGTTTTAAACGTGTTTTAACAGAGGCGATTGTTTTAAACATTTTGAACATTTGTTTTAAACGATGTTTTTTTAAGTCTTGTTTAAACCATGTTAATTTTATTTTTCTTCTTGGAAAGTATCATATTATGTTTAAGAGTACGAAAGGGAGTGTTTTTACGAGTAAAACGTATGCAATTTCTCCCGAGTGAAAGCTATTTCCAATCAGTATTATGGCGCCCAAGTCTACAGATGGAGACGTAAACTGCATGGTTTCGATTTATTCTTTATCGGTTGGCTGCTAGAAGCGGGAAATATTAATTCGCAATCAATAACATAAAAATGAGATGCTCATATTTCAATTCGTTCTTTTTTTATTTATTGTGAGAAACTGCCAGGAAAACAAATACTTCATGGGCATGTATTTGCTTCTACGATTGCATTGCTCTATCTCTTTCCTTATGCTTATGAGGAAAGGGACAGTAGTGAGTAACTGTGCAGATTTGATAATCATTTCTCATTCGGTGCGTGGGGTTTATGTCGGCTGGTAGAACTTATTAGGTACTCTTAGTGTTGTAAATAGCATGAAGAACGTTCGTTTCTTCTAACACCTCCGTTTTTTAAAGAAACATATGCCTTCGTTTTTTTTTTTCAAGGCATCGATTTGTAATACTTCTAACGTCTCTTTAAGCAAAACTTACTTTCATATAGATAATTGAGAAGTAATATAACATAATTATACACTAGACTACAAATATTTTATGTTTTTTGTGAAATACTCCGAGTAGCTCAGTTCTCAGTGTTGTGAAATTTTTAAAAAGTATTTTTTTTTTTCAAATCTTCCATATCGTATCCGCCCCAAACTTATCTCAAACATCATTCAACACAAGAGAAGAATGGTTTTGGTTTCCCCGACCTCAAACACCCCCAATCATCAGTGTTGCAAACCTATTTTAAAATTCAACTTATAGAAATGCCTTTATTAATACAAATCTACAAGTATGCATTGATTTACCCTAAAATTGGACATACATGTTCATTAGGTACTGGGACAGGTCAAACAGGTACTCTAGACACCGTAGTTTGTCAGGGTTGCCAAAAGATTAAATGATCTAGATTTCATTTTTGTTACCGTTGGACGTATCCGCATTGATTTACACCAAATTTGACATGTTCATTAGGTACTGGGGCAGTTCATTTGGATACTTCCTGCGAAGCAGTTGTCAGTGTTGCCAACCAATTTCAGAAAATAAAATGTTTAATTGCTTCCATATCGTTGAACGTATTAGGACCAGACTTTGCATTTACGTACTGGGACGCGTCATAGAGATACTTCAGTTCCCACAGTTGACAGTGTTGCCAATCAAATTTGAAAATTAAATATTTACTGCTTCCATTTCAGTTCGATGTACCACACCAAGCTTTGAGTACACATGTTCAACACAATTGGAACATACTGTGATTGTTCCCTATTTCTAAGCACCCAAGTGTCATCGTTGCCATCCTATTTTAAAATTCAATTTTTCAAATGATCCCCATACTGTTAGGTGCTGATAGCTATTCTTATACTTTCAAAAAAGCGCGTGGGAAGCCGCGGGACGTACCTACGTTATGATATGCTTTGAAATAATAGTTCTCATAGCCCTATTGCAACAGACTCATTAGAAGAAACCTATATGTATTTCCTTGTTTATAAGAGTATTCATTATGCATTTATAAGGTAAGTGTACCGATTATGGCTCGGGTCCCCAATATGGCCCACTGCCCAGATCTCTGCAGCTTTCCGTTTGTGCTAGTAAATGTTACCGTAAAATATATCTTCATGACAAGAGAAAGCATTTTTGCGCGACTCATTTGTTTGCGAGTAGCGTGAGCGGCAGCACCTCCAGTTGAAGTGGCATATTGAGCAAGAAAATATTTTGCTGTTATTTTAGCAAAGTAAGTAATGTTTCGTTTCAATATCTATTGTTGAAAACTTAATTAGTATAATGCATGGATAATGTAGGTATGTAAGCATACGTGAACATAAAATGTGTGTGATACAATGTATTATTACATTGTGTAACTAGCAGACACCAGAAAAAAGTAGAGGTCAATAGTGCGCAATATGGCATACCGCCATAATGGCCAAACTGCAGTCATAACTGTTTAAAATGAAGGATTGGGTATTTGAAATGTTTGTACTGAACACTCATCACACAATGTTTAGTCATTAAAACGAAGATAATGCCAGGTAATAAGGAAGCTATCAATTCCAATACAAAAAATAAGTAGATTAAAACCAAAACAAAGCAAGTGTCATCACCTTTAAAACAACCAGAATTTGAGCAACTGCTTTTTAATAGTCCTGAACAACCGACACTGAGTTTCTACAAGTCTTATGAATGTTGTTTTTCTTACCTATGTCAGGCAAACTAAGTTGCAGACATGCATCTTTGTGTGTCGTAGCGCAAATGCATTCATGCAGAGTGTGTTTGAATCACCGCTAAAAATCACAGACCATTTCCTTGTCCCTCATGTGAGACGTGACGTTCTAAACTTCTAACGTGACGTTTGTGTTACTCCTCTTCTTATTTACTCATATATTTTCTTCTTGTATATTCACTTAAATTTTGTATTAAAACAATATTCTTGGTTTTGTAATCTCATATAAATTATGTATGCTTGTAATATATATATCTCAATATGGAGCATTTATGAGTAATACAGAAAGATTACACATCACTTTTGCTAATCGCTCTTATTTTCTATAGCGGGCCATATTGAGAACAATATTCTCCCAATATGGCCCACTGGGAACATGTTAGTTTTCGAATGGTTCAGTCGATTCGTACGAATAAATAGTCTTTCTTAGTGAACAAAGTTAAGGTCGGCCATATTCGGACCCCCTACCTTACATCTTTTTTTAATTATGCATATAACGTAAACTTTTTTTTTTGTTACACTGCCTCTATCTGTATATATTTTCATAGTCTATGGGGCGAGGCTTGGAGCCCGAAGCATAGTAGAGCAATGCAACCGAGCTTCTATAGTGAAACATAATGTAGTAATAAATGAAACATATATCTCTGCCCTTGAATAGAAGCCGGATATTTCCCGGAATTTTGACCTACAGATAATTGTTTTCGGTAACTATGATCAAAAATAGATATCTTCATCGAATAAAACCGTAATTAGAAATTAACGTATTGTATGTACGGTGAAATGCAAAACGTGTAGTATGTAGTAATATTAATATCTTATATATCTTGGTCGTTGTGGGATACTATTCTTCCTATAAACAATCGTCGTCGTTGCTCCAAATACCAATATTTAAACAACCAGCTAGCTCAATCATAGAACGCCTTCTTAACTTCTCAGGGAATTCCAGTTCGTGCACTATACATTGAATTCTTGAGTATATGAAAAACTCTTTTTCCCGACGATGAACCATTCAACTAATCCTATCCCGAGGACAAGATGTAGAGACTGCTCCAACTCTGCTTTATGACGTAACTAACTCCCTCTCGCTGTAGCAGTGGAGACTATTTCTACAACGTTTCATCGAAGTCCAATCAGGATCAGTTTGCATGAGAAAAGATAATAGAGCCTAAACTCATTGCACCTTCCCTCACGTAACTAAAACGCGAAAGCGTGAAATGAAAAACTTCGTTTAGCCCGGAGGCAAAGATAATTTGCCCCACAACAATAGAAAATATTCAACATAATAATATTCCAAAATTCAATTCTAATTCACAAATAATAGTAAGAACAACTTATTAAATACAAATTTTAATTAATTTATAACAAAACAACAATACCAACAACTCTTATTCAATATCCAATTAATAAATTAAAAATTCATTATTCAAAATCAATTATCCATCATTCCTATTATCCATATCAACCGGATGAGAGCATTCTCGGTAAGAGTTCATAGTTTTTCAGTTTACAGTGAAGATGTTTCCGAAGTTGTATTTATCTCTAGGAACTTAAATTCCTATAATTCAAAATATTTCTTCAGTTCCCTGGAGGTTTATTAGTATTTTATTACAAACTATACAAAATAAATTCAGTCCATATGTTCTTAGTTCCCTTATGTTTGTCACGGTGAAGAAATAGGAAGTAGACCAATGTGGCAATGAATGCATAAATAATCCCATCATTTGCCTCATAAAGCTGCAGGAAAACAAAGCAATAGTAAATTGGGATGAATGTGTGAAAGCTTAAATCCTGTTGATCACATTGATTATCTGCAGCGTAAAGCATTAAGTACTTCCTTTGTTTAAAAAAAGACATTAAAAAAAACATGAAAATGAACTGAAAAAAAACTTTCAGAAAAGTCACAGAAAATAAAACTTCATTTTAAACACTATGTACTCTGCTTCTTTGCTGTTCGTTGATAGACTCATTATCAGTAGGTTGTACAGCAAGGAAAAAGGATTTAATCTGAACACACATTATTAAAATCAATCCCTCCGAAAATAACCGTAAAAGCCAAATGTAGATTGTGTAAAAAGGAAATGATAGGTCTTGTTAAGATAAAATGAATTTTATGGGCGGCAGGTCTTGTTGCCCGAACGAGAGAACACTTCAAGAAGTGTAATTCAAATCCCGTCCAGGACACTGGAGAATTTTCCTTCATTGTTCCCATGGCTGGTGCCTGAGATATACTCAGCCTCCTATCAAATTGAGTACCACAGTGTCCTTGGTATTGCTGGGCTCTTTGGAAGGTAAAAGCATCCGAGCGTGGCACTGACCACCCCACCTCACTTCGTGCCGTTGGTTGAGAATTGTGGATCGCTACCTCCACATCCCCCTGCGCCATTCACGGCGCGTGCGCATTGCACAGGATATACCTTTACCATTCTACATTTTGTATAATAAATAGCTTTGTCGTTGAATTTTAATCCCGGGTTGGAGTTACTGGTCTCCCACCTGGCGCCTCCCCAGGTGGCGGATAGGGGAATGGCGATCAGATATGATGGGTACCGGAAATATTCCGGGGCGGACCAAACCCAGTACTGCTGCCTTGCAGTTAGTAGAGGGATCTACAAAGGCTAGGGAAAGATAACCCCGAACGAAAATATCATGGTGAGGGGAAGCAGCATCACCATTACCACTCTGAGGCTGAAGATCAATGACATCGGCAAAGCTCAGAGATGGCCAGAGGACGACATCTTCAATGTCTGCCTTTACTGTGGGGTCGTAGAGCTGAAAACTCTACGCCGGCAAATCATATCAAGAAATAGTAACAGATGGTTTATGGATTATCCCTGGGGGTAAAATATTCCGGAGGTCTATACTAGTAACTCATTCGGATATCCGAGCGGGGAACGCTTCAGGGGACTCCAGGAACAGAATTAAGAAACACCTTAGAATAGGAACTTGGAACGTACGATCGTTATACAAAACGGGAGCTCTTCAGGTGGCGGTACGCGAGACCGAGAGCTGGTATACGAGCTATACATATTAGCAATACAAGAAGTCCGATGGGAGGGTCAAGATAAGGGCAAGAATACTTTCTATTATTGGGGAACATAGTCTCACGATTTCGGAAAAATAAGATTCTCCAAATATATCTTGAACGAGCTATGGCCGCTAGAGGGCAAGGAGGTTCTTAGGCTCTATATCCTGTCTTGTTCTACCTACGATCACCGTTCTTAATTCTATATATTCCTTGTAATCCGATGAATCATATCATATGTATCGAAAGAACAAATGACTTCACCTATACGGAGAGCGTACGAAAAGTCATTGGATTGGAAAAGCGCATTAACTAACGTTAATACAGTACATTAGAAATGTATCGTAGTTACGTTGTTTAACCTTTACAAGGCAAGTAAGACGTGAGTACTCTTCAAAAGCAAGTGCGGTTTCGTACACGTCATAAAAGCCAGGATATTTTGACCAACCTGTAGATAGATCTTATTTCCAATCTGTAAAAGCTATTTGCTTTCTATTCATCACCGCATTTCTCAGTGCTCGAAATTAGAGGAAGAAGTTGTAACACACCACAAACAGGAATATAAATAGGGTCGCCAGGAGCCTAGAGTACCCACGCAACACATTTGACTACACTCTAGCTCCAAACATTTTCTACACCCCAGACGAGCGGTGCAGAAATGTCTTCCAAATTTAAGAATATCTGGGAAAGAGGATTCCAGATCCTTATGATTGCTGCTAGAAAACAGTAAAGCTGTACGAGGGAGGAAATACCGATAAGGCGACACCTCCAATCTTTTTAATTAGATCGTCGGTTCATACTCTGAAGTACCATCTGGTTCAGATTAGCGATAGTCAAAGAAAGAAATGAAAATCTGTACTTGGGAATAATTTCATACGATGATACGCATAACAATTCATGTGTGACTCAAATTGTATCTTTAATCACTTCGAAGTACTTACTACAGGGTGGCAAAAGACCATGTCTTACCTTTACCTTAGTAGGGCCCACACCTGTAGTCTGGAATCGCAATTCCTGAAATAAAAACGACGAACACAACGAACGGCGTCAAAATCTAACCTAAACGTCTTGTCATTATCTATCGCAATTGCAAATAATCTCTTCACACCTCACATAAAGGAGTCACTTCATATATCATAACGCTGTATCTGCAGAATTCAATATATAGTTCTTTCCCAAGTTTTCACATCACAGCTGACGAAAGAATCCTACCACTGGCCTACAGATTTATGAACCAAACCTAATCTAATTAAAACGCATCTCTCAAAATGCTATGATAATCGAAATAGAGAAATAAATTAGGATCAATTGCTTTCAAAATGCACTTAATTATAGATAACGTAGTTTAATTTAAATGAATATCATGGTAAACGTTAATTAAATCACTGTACAACACAAATAATATCACACACTCTATATGGTTACCCAACTAATACCTTACGTAATACCTAGTTAACTGAGAGGTTATATAGACTATGTTCTTTGAAAAACTCAAAGTGTTTAAGGAAATATACAGATTTCAAAAATTCAATTTATTCATGTGATTATACACAATATTTGCTTTCGGAGGTAAATAGTTCCATTAAGAACAGAATAAAGCTTGTGCTGTCGAAATCAAACAAATTCATATTTTCTATCTTGTACATATTATGAATTAATTAAGAGAAAACGAAAGTTGGTTTCGCAGATATAAATGTTCATAATTTCTATAATAATTAATAAATTTTGCTGAAATCTTCACAATATAGTCCTGAAACATTACTATTTAATTTGGAAAAGGTTTTACCACATTATTTCATACAGAATTTGAGTTATTACACAAAACATACCTTGACGAAAGAAACCAGTTTGCCTTAAAGCAGGCGTAACGTCATGACAGATTTATACAAATGAATCTTTGAATAAATATTGGAGTATACAATAATAATGTTATAATGTGGCCATTAAACGGAGAAATAGTTTTTTTTTTTTTTTTTTTTTTTTTTTTTTTTTTTTTTTTTTTTTTTGCATGTAAAAATGGTCGAACAAACATTGTCGTTAATTTGACTAATTGCGGTGATGTATGGTAGCTGTTAACAAGGCTAACCGGGAGTTTTAAATATAGTTTTTTTTTTTTTTTTAGTTTGGGGTCCCACCTTACCACCCCCGCCTCTTTGCATCCTTTGCACAAGCCGAGTTGTGCACTTCCAAGGGCGTGCATCACGAACATATTTGTTCTTCTCGCCTTGGGGCAGGCGTGTCCCTAGAGATTCTTGGATTGCCGGAGTTCCGGC
>JAGDQP010003749.1:0-35482 GCA_022664845.1 Lepisma saccharinum
TAATAGCGTTGAACATGGCGCAATTTGTACCTACAAACTACGATGTGCGGAGAATCATTGCTTTTTGATTACCATTTGAAGAAAACTGCTGCAGAATCGCATCGCATGCTTGTCGAAGCTTACGGTGATCATGCTCTTGGTAAGTCACAGTGCTATGCGTGGTTTAAAGAATTTAAAAGTTGCGATTTTGACGTGAGAAACGAAGAACGTGGAAGACCACCGAAAAAGTTTGCAGACAGCGAATTGCAAGCTTTGATGGATGAGGATGACGCTCAAACGCAACAACAACTCGCGGATCAATTAAATGTGACACGGTAAGCAGTTTCCATACGTTTAAAAGCCATGGGCAAGATTCAGAAGGTGGGAAATGGGTTCCACATGCATTGACTGAACGACAGCAGGAAAACCGAAAAAACACTTGCGAAATTCTGCTCGCCAGGTACAAAAAGAAATCATTTCTCCATCGAATTGTGACTGGTGACGAAAAGTGGATCTATTTCGATAATCCTAAGCGTAGAAGATCATGGGTAACTCCAGGAGAACCGGCGACATCGACTGCATAACCAAATCGCTATGGACGGAAGACAATGCTTTGTGTTTGGTGGGATCTATTATGAACTGCTGAAACCTGGCGAAACCGTTAATACCCAACGTTACCGACAACAGATGATTGATTTGCATGAAGCTTTGCGTAAAAAACGACCAGAATATGACCAAATACAACATAAAGTGACTGTGCTTCACGATAATGCACCCTCCCACACAGCCAAACCAGTCAAGGAAACGATTGCGACGTTTGACTGGTAAATCCTTCCGCATGCGGCTTACTCATCAGACTGGCGCCTTCCGATTTTCACTTATGTGAATCCATGGGACACGCACTTGCTGACCAGTGCTTTACATCTTACGAAAATGGCTTGATGGCCGGATTGCAGCACAAGAGGCAGAGTTTTATTTGTCTGACATCCACACATTGCCGGAACGATGGCAGAAATGTATCGCTAGCGATGGACAATACTTCGAATAAAATAGTTCTTAGCATTTTCATCCAATCACCGTGTCTTTTCTGTACACAAATTCCGGTTTCATATTTACTCACCTGGTACTAACATAAGTTTTTGAATTTGAACCACGGGCCAAAGTATTTTCTACTTTGAGGCACTAGTGAAGACAAAAGTAACACGTTGTAACTTCGGATGTAACACAGAGTAAGCTATATTGGATCAGTGTGTACTAAGACTGAACAGTCTAGATTTACAATATCTGCTCGTGTCGGAATCAGCTCTAACACTGAATAAAGCAGTTAATACTAGATTAAAGAATGAAAGAATGGAACAGTCGATAACGTCAGCGATAAACTTAAGTATGTTTTCCCCAACACTAGGAACGATTTATCAAACACAGTTTAAGGTAACAGATCAATACAGAATAATGAGAGATGAACAACAAGTATATAAGAGAACACATTGTAAGAAATGTGATTTGATTCACAGGGTAGTTAACAAATGGCCAGCATACAACACAGTTTGCCACGTTCTTTAACATGCATCATTGGAGCCGCTGCTGCTTCAACTTTAAGGTAATTTCTGGTACTAATAACCATTCAGTGCAAGTACGTGAACATTAATGCAAAGAAGGTATACTAGACAGAGAGATTGTTCTAAACAATGTGAACCGAAACCTGACTAGTACTGAGGAACGAACTCTGGCATTAAATGTCGACGTTGAGGCTGGACCTCAAAAGTAGAATAGCTTTCATTAAGGAAGTATGAATGCAAATTGTGACTCAAAGCTTAAAGTATTTGTGGACGAAGCTGTTCAAACAATATTTGTATACAACTGACAAGGTAATGTAATAGACATAAAGTCAAACTCTAGTGATGGAATCTACCGACGTTTGAGTATAAACTTCACTACCTCAAAGCAGAGAGATAGAGATGCAGTGTATGGATAAAACACAACGTCCAATTCAAATATTCCTAGGGAAGTATTGATGTTGAAGAAGACAGAAGAGAAAGATTGCGTTGAGAGTAAAGCGAAGGATTTAAATAAGAAATACGGAAATCAGAGGAACCACAACGAAAGAAACAGAACAATAAAGCTAGAAAAAGTGCTTATTAGAGTAGTGAAAGAAATGAAATATTAGAGTGGCCACAAATTTGAACAAAATAAAGAGAGATGTCTGGAATGGATGAAGAATGAATGGGCAGGGAGACTTGCTGAATCATTGAAGCAGATGAGGTATGAGGTTTCAGACTTATCAACTGATGTAGTGGACGAAATATGGAGATATGTATGTACGTCTGACGAGACACTAGAGAGTGATAACAAACCGGAGAAATCAGATGAAGATATGGAGCGTGAACTAGGTAACCTACTCATAGAAAAGGGTTTCGGTAAATATGTAGAAAATCCGCCAGTAACCTCTAAAAATGCAGTACGGATGTTATGGCTAGAGCAAGGGTTTATCGATAAAATGTATATGGATGTCAAAAGGTTAGTGGACGAACTTGGGTTGAACATTAGTATTGGTTACGAAACAGTCAGAAGGCTACAATAATGTCTGTATATTAATGTTATTAGTGTGTCGCAATTGTTCAGGTATGGTTAGGGTAAATGAATAATGCGTGACGACTGTGTGAGCTTATAATTTTTGATAGGTGTTTGTTTATATATTATGCGGATGAATTAAGTGTAATAAGTTAATGAAGGTTAGGCAGATTCGCAATATGGTAAAAGTCAACCAAAAAAATATTTTAACATTCACAGTACATTTATATGTTGTATGACTCAGTTGTTTGAGTATATCACGATTGAATTGAAATGGTCTTCATTGAAACGGGTGAGGTTCAGCCTATGGCTGCTCTGCCACCTAACCTCTGCCGATTAAGTTGTGTTAGTTTAGAATAGTAGGTTAGGTTAGTTACAGATTAAGTTCTATATTATTCAGTGAATTCTGGGTTTGAGCATTAAGATTTAAATTATGACTCTGTAAGTTCTGTCAATCAGTGTCGTCTCAGTTTATTTTTGTACGGGGAGTGATTGTGGGGATTGTCAGATCAGCAAATATAATTATATCTTTGGAGTGTTATATTCAAATATTTTGGTCGTATTCAGTTATGACAAGTTGACTTTGTTCGATTCTGAGATAATGTCAAAATGACAGATTCAATAATGATAAATGGAAAATAATCTACTTGAGTATTCGTATATTTTAAATATAACTTTACAGTAATTTCTACAGTGAGTCGATATTTATTAACAGTGCTGATCTGTCTCCAACGCTCGGGAGAACTTGCTATTCCACGGTGGTATAACTCAGCAGAACGTGAACTAAAGAGGTTGTCCAGTGTATGTATCACCTCGACGTAGGTTAGGAACAGTCGCTCTTCCAAATGGTTGTCTAATGAATGGAACAAAGGGTTATCTAAAGCTGATGCATTAGTTTAGAAACCAAGTCAGATAATGGTGCCATGGGTGACCTTAGCAATATGTGGTTTCGTGATGTTTTGTTACAGAATAACACTGTTGCGATTCATAAGCGCCGACTTTACGGGTTTCAGTATCTCATGCACATGTTCCAATTGATGAGAGTGCAAAGTCGCTTTGATTTGTCAGGTGGCAGTAGTTCGCTATTCACAATACCCTCAGCAGCTCACCAAAGACATAGCACAAGAGTGCTGGTTCTGATTGTTTGGGAGGGGAGGATCTCATCGCACGTCAGTAATCTGAGCAGAAACGGATCCATTTCTTGGCGAGACAGCAAAGAAGCATACATTTCGTCGTGCTGCTTACTGAGCAGCAGTCAGTTTATGTGGGGCTCATCGTCGCATTTTATACAGTTTTCAAACTTGTGGTGATACTATCGCATGGTTTTCGGACTACAATTGAATGTTTCTCTCAATGCCGCACATATCTGGCCATTATCGGCCACAATAACGCATTGAGAATCCTGTTGTCTATGGCATGTGGAGATATATTTGCTTGATACATCCAGGAGGCTTTCATCGCAGTCTTTAAATTTGCTAAAACACCGTTGTACAATAGACTAAATTCTAACATAGACCTACTATAGGGAAATATAGTCTTCAGGAAATCACCAACAATAATGGAAAAAAATTGATAACTTTCGCGATCTCAAAAAACCTACTAGTAAAGAACGCATACTTTCAACATAAAGACACACATGGGTATCTCAGGATAGCAAAACTCTCAACCAGATCGATCACGTATTAGGAGATAGACGAAGACACAACAGCATAATGGACGTTAGGTCGTACAGAGGAGCGGAAGGTAACACCAACCATCAGTTAGTGATCACAAAAGTGAGGGAAAAGTTATGCATCGCAAACAGAGAAAGCAAAGGATCAAAACAACTTAAATTCAAAGTTAAACAATTAGATAATCCAAGTGTACAAGCAGACTACCAACTCGAACTCTCAAATAGCTTGGATATCTTAGCCTATTCGAGTAGTAATAAAGATGACATTAATAATGAAATTAATGTAAGCAAGATGTGGGAGGGAATTCCTGAAACAATTAAGAGCGCAGCGAAGGAACTAGTAGGTGAGAAGAAACAGCAGAAAAACAAGCCTTGGTTTGATGAAGAATGACAAACTTCACGAGGATCGAAAACAAGCAAGGCAACGATGGCTAAGTAATAAAAGCGAGGCAAATACCAACCACTACAGTAACGCGAAACGAAACGCCACACGCGGGTTCAGAAACAAAAAGCGAGAATACTTGACGCAGAAGAATCAGGGGATAGAGGAAAACGGAACACAAATAACATACAAGATCTACATAAAGGCGTAAACTCGTTAAGAAAAGGTCACCAACCGAGGTTAGGAATGATTAGAAATGAACGCGGAGATCTGCAGGCGGATCCGACTAAAATTATCGATTTGTGTAAAAGTTACTTTGACAAACTTCTTCATGTGCATAACGGGGGCAAACGGAGGAACTTGAAATTTCTACCGCAGAATGGTGCATACCCGAACCTAACGAGACGGAGGTCGAAATGTCGATAAAGAAATTAAAATTTTTCAAATCACCGGGAATAGATATATTCCACCGGAATTAATTAAAGCGGGAGGAACGGCACTAATCAAGGAATCGCATAAATTGATAAGTGCTATATGGAGAAAGGAGGAGCTTCCAAATTATGGAACATATCATTAATACTTCCGGTTTATAAAAAAGGCGTTAAATCGGACTGTAGTAATTATCGCGAAATCTCGTTACTTCCAACATGTTACAAAGTAAGATGAAATAATTGAAGATCATCAATGCGAATTTAGGAGAATTAGATCCACGTTGGTCCAGATTTTTGCCTTGAGACAAATCTTAGAGTAGAAATGGGAATACATGGGTCTGTTCACCAGCTATTAGAGAAATTATGCAGTATCCTGGCACAATTTGGAATACCGAAGAAACTTGTTCAACAGCGAGAATGTACCTCGGCAACCCCATAAGCAGAGTAAAGGTAGGTAATAAATGTCAATATTAGCAACAGATTTAAACAAGGTGATGCCTTGTCACATCTACTGTTTAACTTCGCTTTAGAATATGCGATTTTAAAAATAAAAGATCACAAAGAGGAACTAACGCTGAATGGCTTGAATCAACTGTTCGTGTATACGGACGATGTAGATTTAATAGGGGAAGATATAGAGGCACTACAAAGTAACACCGATGTCTTAGTAGAAGCACGCGATGATATAGGTCTACAGGTAAACACAGAGAAAACAAAATACATGATAACAAGCCAAAAAAAGGGAATAACGGATATAGGTACATAACAATTAAGAATGAGAACATAAAAAAAGTAAACAAATTTAAATACTTGGGAGCATATATAACAAGCAAAAACGAGCTAACGGAAGAAATAAAAGGCTGTTTAGTATCTGGCAACGCATGTTTCTATTCCGTTCAAAAACTCCTAACCTTCAGATTATTATCAAGAAAGTTGAAATTGAAAATATATTGAACGGTTATTCTGCGATAATACTTTACGGTTTGCGAAAGTTGGAGTACAACCCTAGCAGATGAACATAAATTACCAGTATTTGAAAATAAGGTCTTGAGAAAGATATACAGGCCGAAACAGGACGAGATGGCTGGAGAATGGAGAAGACTGCATAATGAAGAACTTCACGGACTGTACGACTCAGCCGAAGGTGTAAGAATAAGGAAATCGCGACGACTAAGAAGGGCAGGTCATGTAGCTCGGATGGGAGGAAAACGGAGGCGATATTAGATCTTGGTTGGAAAGCCGAGACGACGTTGGGAGGACAATATTAGAAGGAATCTTCGAGAAGTAAGTGCTTGTGATGAAAACTGACTTGATCTTACTCAGGAGAGAACCCGAGGGCGAACATTTGTTACTGCGGCGATGAACTTGCGAGTTCTGTAAGCCATAAAGTAAATATGTAATGGTTGTACTGTCCGCTCATTTATCACATCGCTACCGAATGTCTGGAATATTTTTCTTCTCAGTTTAAACTCGCACAACTTATATCCCAGTATCAAGCTGTTTATGGTTTCCAGGATTGACCAGCCCTCAATGACGTCTTCGTTTAACAGTAGTAAATTAATGGAAACATAATCGGAGATATAGGCTATTTGCGTAATAAACAACTTTATGAATACCAATCCATGTATTTTTGACAGCCTTATTTCACATTTAATTCTCGCACTCTTAACTGATTAACTTGACGATTACACGAAGCAGCTATTGCATAGATGATGTGTCCGATTCAAATCCACCAAATATTGTTTAAACCTACATACATGATTATAGACAACTTGGAGACTGAATCAACAGTTGCATACAATTCATTCATAATACTAGACCGCAAGAGTAATTCTGAATCTTTCATTCTTTTTTACTGCTTATTCTTTGGTTGTCTGTTCTTCAAGAACATGTTCTTTTTTATTTCTTGGCGATGTTCCATTCTCTTCTCTTCTACTAAACGTTTTCTTTCTTTTCTCTTCCAAGGAGAAATACGACTTGTATGTTGACGAAGAGACAGAAATAGATAGGAAAGGAAGAAGCAACGGTGGATATTTTTTTAAGAGAAAAACGTTTTTACTAGCGGATTCCGATTCCTCCGGAAATTAGCTTCAAGGGCGAGCTACAGAAGTCGACGAAATGCCTTCAAGAAAAAAAAAAAAAGAAAAAACCTGAAAGCAAACTCATGGAAACTTCATCGACCCGTGCACGCTAACAGCTCGAAAGTGTCAGCTTATTAAATTTCAAGTGGAAGGAAACCCGAGTCTTTGACTCTGCTGCAAATCAGATAAGCTAATCCAGAAGAATCAATTTTACGTACTGCACTGGAAGGGTTGAAAAAACTAACATTCTTATATTAATTTACTGCATACATTATGAGTGATTGGTTTGAGTGGTGGTTCTAATAGATTCGATATTTAGAACAGTGCAAATGATACCTCAATGTATAAAGCACGGTACATTAAGTTTACAGCTCAATATAAATCTCATTACGAATTCGCCATTTTGAGTTGTCTATTTTAATATATTTAAAGATGTTTTATTAGAAGATGCGACCAAGCACTTAAAAACCTGACGCTCTGTCTGCAGTAACGGCGTAATTAAACGACATTGTTAATATTTCTTAGAAGTATAACAAAAACTGAGCTACGCAAATTACTCAGTTATATTTGTAATATGCTGTTAAAAGATTGCAGAAAGTTTTCTGTAAAAATAAGGACCGGAGAAATCAGTCATGTTGTTGGGTGACAGTTGCTGCGGAAATGAGAAAGCTTCCAGTTTCCACGAAAACTCAAACAAAGAATGCCTACAAATTCATTGACTGTTATTCCGATTCACATTACGACTATTATTTACGTTATTCCATTCATACAGTAAAACTGACTCACTACAAGCCTCCTGCAATCCCTTGTAAATTTGCAATGCGTTTTCTTTTCCTCTTAGAACTAAAAACTTGATGAATATGCTCTTCCCCTGATGCGTCAACATTATATAGAGTGGTCAAACACATACACACCTCACAGTTACAGCGTATAATTCACTAACACATAGTACACTGAGTAGCTAGAATTTACAATGATGGGAGAAACTAAATATAGATGGTAGAACAGGAAAATTATCTGCTTGTATGATGCTGTGTGATTAGAATATATGAATGCTCTAAAGAGAGAAAGGTTTTCTTATTGAAACAACCTGACCAATGCTGGTGAAATATTTGCGGTAGCCATTTTGAAAACATTAATAACTTATTTCAGAAGAAATGGAAAACGTAATCAACAGAAATTACGATATTTATCCATTACACTTGAAACCATAATACTAGTAATTCCGAATTGAAACACCCCAATTGGTTCAGCGTTGGTCATCGGTTGAACGGTACTGACAAGTGAGAACGATCCTAGTTTGAATTTGAAACTATATATGGTCTTTTGGCAAGTCTTGCTCAGGTCGGGATAGGGTGAGTGAGAGGATACTAGCAGGTAGTCGGCCAGGACCTAATTTGGAGGTAACATCTCTACATTTGTCTGGTGGACATGACTGAGGAAAAGCCCTGGAAAAACCTGTCAGGATTGCGGCCGCTGGAATCGTTCCCAGAACCTGCTGATTGCTAAGTCAAAATTCTGTCAACTGAGCTACAGAACGATCCTAAAATCCACTCATCCTGACTGAGGTTTTTCCAGGATTTTTTTCAGTCACAATGGCCAATGTAGGGATGATACCTTCAAACTACACCCTGGTCAACTTTCTTCCCACATCCTGTCCCCTGTAAAAGGATGAAATTTGGTAATGTTTCATCATATTATTAGCAGAATATTACATTCGAATCCCAATCAATGACTTTCGAACAAATATTAAAGAATCCAGCTTTTAGATATTTTGCACTCATCAAACTAAAACTTTTGTCTAGCCTTATTGCTAATACGCTTTACTTCCTTGAAGCTTATGAGAAGAAATTAATAAGAGTTAGTGCGAATACATTTGCAAATGCGTGTATGTAAATGATTTCTCTCTCTCTCTCTCTCTCTCTCTCTCTCTCTCTCTCTTCGAAAGCTTATTCCAGAACACTAGTTTCATTTTCATGTACTTAAGGTATCATCTTCGACAAAGTTCAAGGACTCATTACTTACAATAACTTTGACTTACTTTGTCTATGTTCACAAAGTTAATAAAAATTGAAATTAAATGGAAACATTTTTTTTCGACCTACATATTTTTTTTTTTTTTATTAGTGTCTGGCAACTTGTATTCTTTAATCTCTTGCTGGCTAGCATTGAAATTAGTTCTCTTCTTCTCTGTTTCCATAAAGGTTGCTTTATAACAGAATTGATTGTATCAAAGCAGCCGGTTGTTTGGTAGGCTGAAAGCTATTTAGTTAGCTTTCAAAGACTACTCGCTTATGTGCAATATCGAACGAAGTTTTACAACATGAGGTTGAGTAGGAACAGAGAAGCGAAAAGTGTGTTTCGAAATATTGTTTTTACAAAGCCTTTTCATTAATCCTTGATGTTAGGAATCCTGTCCCATCTCAACTGCCTTTCCTAATGATTTTTATGTTGTTACTTTAACAAGTGGAATGATTTCCCACCTCAACTGCTTTGCTAATGATTTTTATGCTGTGACGTTAACAAATGAAATGTAGGAGGATCTTGCAAACATAATGAGACCAATTTTCGCAATTGCAAGTTGACAGCCGTGGTTATAAAGCAAGTGGGGAAGCGAGCTAGGTTAACCTTCAAGACATTGATCTATTATGCATTAATAAATCAGTAAACCACTAGGCTGTTTAAGACAAACTACGTAGTATATGGGTCAAGCGATCGTAGATCAGTTGGTTGAGAGTTGTCTTCGCAGTCAGAAGGTCCTGGGATTGATTCTATAGGCTGGCCATTTTTCGAGACATTTTGAAGGTTTCTCTTCCGTCAAAATAGGTTAATGTCAGAATGGTATCTCCCTGTTCCTTCCCAAAATGTTTATCCCAACCCTATAAATTAAATTCAGTTCATAACATACGGTATAGAAACTAACTTTGAGAGGCCTATGTGCATAGTCCCAGTGTTATTTTATATTTTAAAAAATACCGGGCAAAGAACAAAGTGAAATTTTGGATGTGAATGTGTAACTAGCTGAGACATTTATTTGAATGCCCATAATGAAGAGATCTATGGTAAATATTTGACAATATAAGCTATTCGGCAAAATAGTGAACGCTTGACGATTTATAAACTTAGTCTTGCGAACCAATCTTTCTAAAAGGTGCCATTTGATGTCACGGAGTATACAACGCTTAAACCGTAACGGAGAATACAGATGCTGTGACACGAAGCTTAAACGACTAATTTGCAATCAGCGAACAGAAGATTCAGGAAATTATATTTTGAGCTCATTTTGATACAAAATGGCGGGTGGGTACACTTTGAAGATCCGACAAATTTTCCAATATGGGAATGAAGAACCAACAATCAATAACAGTTTTATATGTTGTGCTTGCAACGTATATTAGTACGATGTTGGCCGACTGTGAAACTTTGGGGCTTAGAAAAACTACAATTGCCCTCTTCTAACAAGGAACACTCGCCAGGTGTGAGAGCCCGATTTTGATGAAAATTCGTATATAGGTACAGTGCCTAGATAAACCTTCACAGGCAAAATCATAGGTGCTGTCGTCAACAAATAACAACAGGGGAACCCGAGAAAGATGGAACGTAGAGAGCAAGTAAATAGAATACAGGGTACAGAAATCATCTTTTCTTTTATAAACTGTTAAATATATTGAAAGCAAATGACTATTAATGAATGCTGGACAGGAGGTGATACATGCTGTATGGTATGACGACAATGACCGCTATCTTGAAAGCAGCCATCTTGACTATGCTTTAAAATTATCAAATAGTAAGTGGGTCATGTGAAATATCAATCTGTACTGGAATGTTCCAAGAAACCCAATGACTAAGTCAGGTTTGGCATAACTCTAATCTTGTATGAAAAAACGGCATGTGAAATAGGCCTGGAGAATGTCACATTCACAAAGCTTACGTCTTCTTGAAACTGGGACTTCCATCTTCCGTTAGTGAATATAACGGTACCTCTTCTGTAGCCGTTTGGTTCTCGTTCTTTCTACTGTTTCAACAAAAACTATTTTTTCATCATTCGACGCACACATTCTCCGAGTCAATCTCACTGTCATTTTGTCGTACAGGATTAGAGTTATGCCAAAAGTAACTTCATCATTGGATTTCTTGGAACATTCCAACACAGACTGATACATCACTTGGCCCATTTGCTATTTTTTTTTTAATGAAGCATAGTCAAGATAGCCGCTTTCAAGATGGCTGTAATTGTCGTTATACCTTCCAGCATGTATCGTCTTCTGTCCAGTATCTAGTAAGAGCCATTTGCTTTCAATATATTTAAGCGTTTGTAAAAGAAAAGACGTTTTTCCTACTCTGTTATCGATTTACTTGCTCTTTACGTTCCACCTTTCTCGTACCCCTTTGTCGTGATTTGTTGACGACAGCACCTATAATTCTGGCTGTGAAGGTTTATCTAGGCACTGTACCTATGTACGAATTTTGATCAAAATCGAGTTCTGACACCTGTCGAGTTTGAATTTGAATATTTTATGGCCTTTAGGCATATAAAGCTTAGGCCGAGGCAGGGGAGAGGAAAGGATTTTTGAAGGTATCGGCCAGGGCCTGTTGAAGGTGCCATCCCGGCATTTGCCTTGTGTGACTGAGGAAAACTCCTGGGAAAACCTCAGTCAGGATGGTAAATCGCTGAGATCAAACCCACGACCTCCCGAATGCTACGCCAACGCTCTACCACTGAGCTACAGCGGCTCGATATCTGGCGAGTGTTCCTTGTAAGAATGTGAATTTACTTTGAGGTATGGAATAGCACCTGCACATTGAGATATGGAAGAGGCCTGATTTCTTTAAAATTACCTTACAAATACTTAAGAGCACTCCTTTCGTCTAATAGGCCAAAATATGTCTTGATCTATACAGGGCATAATATGTTATAAAAGAGGTTTTTTTTTTTTTTTTTTTGTGATAGCTAAAAATGTATATGAAACAGTTGGCCAACAAAGTATCTTGAAAAAATTAATACAGTAAGTTTAAGACATTCTTGTCTTTTTGTTACACGCTTTATATTAACTTGCTCTGTAATCATCTCTGATATACAAATCTTGTAATGGATTTTTAACTCACTTTCCATCATCCGATTTCTTTGAAATTTTGTAAACTTGCTTGCTTCCGATGACAATACAATATTCAATTCATGATATACGATACGATAATCCAGTTAACTATAATTAATTAATTAATAAAATAATAAGAAATTATCTTTAAATGCACGCAACGCCGCAACTATTGTGTGAAGTCTGGGTTGCCTATCTCGCAGGGAGTTTAATATTCATATTTGATACATAAAATAATTAATTAAACAAGGATTTTTTTTTAAAAAAAAAGACATTTTTTTAAGATGGGTTAAAAAGTACAAAATTTATGAATAGGAAACTAAAAGCGTGGGTGCTTTTGCTTACCTTATCATAAAATCAAAATATCTAATAGCACCCACGCTTTTAATTTCCTATTCATAAATTTATTACTTTTTTACTTTTTAACCTATCTTAAAAAAGGGGTGTGTTTTTTTTAAATGCTTTAATTAATTAGTTTTTTTTACAAAGTTTGAATTGTAAATTGGTTTGTTTTTACGATAATGATCTTTTTTAAAAGTGAACAAATAAAGAGATAGAGAATTTTACGAGAGGAAACACAATAGTTTCTCTGAGAGATTAGAAAGTAGATTTGAGTTCTGCCATTAACAATCTTGAATAAGCATATTAGATCAGCCAAGAGACGTTGTTCTTTGGGACTTAGAATATTCACTAAGAACAGTAGAAGCTCGCATTTTGATAACGAAGTTAACATCCGTATTCTAAATCTCACTATAGCGAGAAACAAATGTAGAATTTTAGCCATTTTAGTAATGCGACCCACTGGTTCCAGATAGAATAATAATATTATGATTGAAAAGATAAAGGTTTTGTAAATGATAATAAGATCGGAGCTGTAAGCCTGCAAGCAGGTTATGAGAAATCATTGAGACATACGTAAATTTAATTTCTTGTGTTATTATAGCCTAGATATATCATGTTTGGGTGTGTTTTTGATCGCTTGCCAAAAACCGAGGTGCAAGAATCTTACAAGGGCACAAAGTTTTGTGCGAAACAAACTAAATAGCACAGGGGAGGCCTAAACCCTCATGGAAATAAACTCAGACACTCAGATGTCTAAAACGTTCCTGAAAATGAAGCAGTTGAAAATATACCACATGTTGGACGATCAGTGATGGGCCAGTAAAAGAGAAATATGTGAAGGGCAAGGAGTGATTAACAAGCACAGTGGAATATGGGAAGAGTAAGGACTCTGATTAATAGCCAGACAGAAATATGGAAAGGATAAGGACTTTGATCAACTTGCAGATAGAAATATGGAAAAGGTAAATATTTTGATGAATTTGGACAGATAAATATGGAAACGGTAGGACTTTAATCAACAATCAGAGATAAATATGATAAGAGCTTTAGCCACCACCCCTGGAGATGTATGGAAAGGGTAAGAAATTTCATTAACTGTTACCGATTGATGCCAGTATTCCAGTAACATGTGAAAGTAAATGTACTTGTAGTTTGCCAGGTGTCCCTCACAAGGCTTGCCTTTTCACCATTTAACAAACAGTGAAGCAATTGGAAAATAAACCGTTCCGTTTATGAATGTAACGCGTAAAAGAATAAGTTAATACGTCACACCAGTCACATAAGTGTTCTTCTAAGCATATCCACTAAACTACCTAACTGCTTCGAACGTGTTGAAGTCTTAACTGTTGATAAATTTCTCGAATATTGTATTCATCTGGTTCAGCTCAGTTGCCAGTTTATCATCCTTTTTTTTTAACTTAGTAATTAGTAATTGTATCTTCATAGTTGCAATCAAATAGAAATAAATGATAATAGAGAGATTAATTTGGTAATTTCCTGAAATAGGGGTAGCAATGGGTTGCTGAAGTTATGCTCCTGTCAATAGGCATGCAATCAGAGCAAAGCAATATGCTTAGTGCGGGAGATTACAAGAGAAAAGTAAGTTGCACATTTTTATGTTGTAGTTTCATAAATGCGATAATTCTACTTCATCCGACCTTGTTTCCTTCCTTTTTTTTTCTTTACAGCGGTCCTAATTAAAATTTTGGCACATTTCATTTTGTTTCGGTATCACTTCAAAAAGTAATGACACTGACTGAAGATTTTAAATCAGCGTCCCGGCTTTACTCGGTTGATATGACTATAGAAAAATTTCATTACGGTGTTTCTGAACTTTACACACTCCTTCTTTAGCGTATGCAAGCACATCAACAAAGTAGGTACAGAAAATGGACTTCGAATTTGGTATCAGCTCTCTTAACTTACCTGGTCGATTTCACTCTGATGACGGTATAGCCCTTTCTTTCAGAACTTTTGTGTTAGAGTTCGTGATACAATGCATTTTACAGAATCACGGCGTTACGAAAAATTGTCAAGTTACAACTTCCACGCAGAATGCGGACAATACTTCTGAAGTCACCTGGGTCACGTCGAGGGAAAGTGCGACATAGTAAAAGAATATAATTTTTGGTGGAGGTCGAGAAAAAAAGTTAATAACGTAGCTTATGTGGGCTTATTTAACTTCACTGTCCTTCTCCTTTTTTATATATCTGGTAACCACATCAGAGTCATCGAGCCACTCATAAAGATTTGATTCGACTAGTTGTATATCACTGTATCGCCGTTTGTGGTGCACCAATCATCAACCGCAAACAACATTCTCATAGTACATCACCGTCTTTCTTCATGTGATCTCAGCCCACACGATTTTCTTCTGTTCTCTGAAATAAAGAGCTGCTTATGGAGTCAGCACAACCTATGGCTCACTTTTTCAACACAATCTATGACAGGCTCTGATTTTTTTTTTTTTTTTTTAACGAAGCCGCACATTACAAGAACTGCGATACTTTAATACGGTTGCAAATTGCGCCTTAACCAGCGTGTAACTACAAAAGAAAACTATCTGCAAAAGAACAGTTATTTAAAAACAATAGTACTAATTTTAAGTTTCATTACTTTTTGTAAATTTAATCGTATAATCCGAAACAAAAGTTTACAAGTACATCAAATCAATATTTTCGAGCTATAAGAAGGTAACCATCAGGTGTAATTCTCCTTATTTCTTATAACTGTTATTTTCTAATACTATCTATAATTTATTTATTTAATTTATCTGGTACGTTTCAAAACTAACATTATCTTTCCATGCCTATTTCTACACATGTGGAAACCAGTAGTGTTTTACTTGTATTGGAGCGCATCTTCTACGTGTAAGCATTAAATCATGAATAAGAATAAATACAAACACATAGATCTAAGATAATGTCCGTGGAAGACACTCCTTGCATCAAAGAAGCTTTCTGAAAGGCCGAGACAAAGTTTATTCAACCTACTACGCTACACAAGTTTCAGTCCGCCCGTGTCTTCCAGAGCGTTCAAATCGATCACACATCCAGAAGAGAAATTTGATTGCTTCTGCAAAGACTAGTCCGTTGGAGCGTGTTGTGAACATCTAGCGTCATCTCGTCACCGGTCGAAGCCAAGTAAGAAGAATTCGACGTCGTCTTTCACATACACACACCTACATATCTTCAAGCCTTCCTGACAATTTTTCATAGATGCTGGAGCCGAGCTATGACAGACATGTCTCCAATCCACTATGATTTATACGTATTTCTAGGAAGAACAGTATTTTGCTGCTCTAACCAAAGTAACAGCAACTTTAGAAAGATGAAAAACGCCGGTTACAAAGAAAGTTTGACTATTATGAAACTGAATATAAAAATGAGCTTATATTCGTTCATATGCTAATTAATACTTGCTACTTTCGTTACAGATAATAAAGAAAAACTAAGCAAAATTGGTTAGGACATTGCTTAGTCAAAGATTAGAATTGAAAATATGATTGAAGGGTTAGAGGACAGGGGGAGACGGCAGTTGCGAACCGTTCTAATAGAACGGAAATTATTGAGAATACTAGTGGAAGAATCTGTCATATTCGGTAATATATTTATGTTGGTATTTTTTATTACAAAAAGAGTAATGATTTAGGATATTCCACCGCTTCCATCACTACCGTAGTCTCCATATAGAATGTACAAATGACTTCCTTATTCTACAACCTTATTCTTCCCTATTCTGAACCTGTCAACCTTGATTAAAAGCCTCTGAATTCGATAGAAAGAGAAAAAACTCGTCCACTGTTCATCGCACGTCCTCAGCGTTTCAGTTATTTTCAGGTTAAGTTGGTTGAGTTATCCCAGACTGTAAAACATAATAACATCTGGAAAGCAAGATCCGCTGAATACGATGGATGGGAATATTTTCTTAATCAAATTCCTGTAATTTTCCACAGCTTATTATTGTCGTGTGGCCGAGCTTTTTCTCCGTGGATCAGCACACATATGCAATTAACGAATGTAGGGCGTTGGTCCAGAAATGCAGCCCTTAGCCGTTCCAGCTGCTTCCGTCACGACTGTCTGATTCAATAGCATAAATTCAAGATGGATGATACCACGCGTATTTCTCTAAACACAGAACTTCACATTCTGTAGGTGGAATTCATGTTTTAACACTGTTCCCACCATACCTTCTTTAGGCATTCAATGATGTTTGCGTTTAATGTTATAAAGGATACATTTTTCGTCTCTCGTCACCATTCTGCGTAAAAATGGCTTCCTTATACAGGTTGATTCAGAACAAAGTACTTTACTCTCGGTAGGTGATTTTTGACATCGAAACTAGTAAAATTACTGCTATGAACATGGGTGAAGTTTCTACCCACCTTTGCTCCAAAGAATGTCTGGAAATCCTCTATTTTCTTTGCAGAATCTCTTACGCACCCACTGCACAATTTCGGAATATGTATTATTGGACAGACCAAGTTTGAAGTCTTTAAGGGCACTATGCCGCCTCAGTTGTACTCTTAATGTTACTGAATATACAGTATGCGGCAAAACAAACAGTACTGAAATGTGCGCATGTCTGACGCGCAAGTACGTTGTGGGAACAGTTTGTGACGCCTTCTGTGGTCCTTGGTTGGGTTAAGAGTAGCGCAGGGTGCAGTTGGCGTGGCGATAATGATCCTAACAACAGAGGAGAAGGTGTTTATCGTGGATCACTATCTCCGGTAATACGGAATTGCGCGTCAGAATGAGTCGACCTTCATTATTGACCCATTCTTGAGGGATTTGCACCGTTTTTGTCAGAGTAGCGACAGTGGATGCAGCAAAACGGAGCTATAGCTCATACTGCGAGGGGTTCATTTGCTTTTCTGCAACAACACTTTAAAGATCATTTAATTTCCCACCGAACGGCATTCTGGTATCTTTCCTATTCCCCGGATCTCACGGTCCCAGATGCATACATATGAAAGAATCCGTTTTCCGTTCGGATGACTCGCCTAGAAGTGTTCCCGAATTACGGAAGAAGATACAGGCCTTTTTCATCTCCTTTCGAAAAGTTGTTGTCATTTCAGTACTGTTTGTTTTGCCTCATACTGTATCAACCTCTAAAGTTCATTTACCCACGCTTTCAGCAACTTATAGCGCGAGACGAAGCATTTTTGCACCCTCGATTTTGTATAGATTTTTCATGTCAGGAATCTCGTGAGGTGGTTTTGTCATTGTTATTTTACAACACCCTGTATATATTGAATGTATGGAGCAGAGCAGAAACGGATCAATCGAGTCATTCGGATCAAGTATTGGACCGGGTCACCAACAGTGACCCCGTTTCAACTCTGGTATGGAGAAAAGGGAAAAGAGATGTTTGATTCAATCTACATTCTCTATGTCCATTTTAAGAAGAACAACGAATATTGCATTTGTATCTCTGTGTGTCTGTTACTGGGACGAAGCAGAGAAAGAGAGAGAGGTATGGAAACTCGAAAGTGAAGAAAGAATAGACACGAAAAATCTATATATAGAAGTTTTCAACTTTTCGTGACGGACGGTATTTTTACAATTTCCTGTGTTACTTCTCATATTTTTTCCACACCTAACATAACGCCACGACGTTTGGCGTGTCGTATCTTCACTGGCCCTGACCTAACAGATCGAAGTTTGATCCCATATACCTTTTCTTTTTTTTTTTATGAAAAAAGTTTCAAGGGTGTTGTAGGGTAGGGTCACACATTTGCTACCATTTCGTTTTCGCGTCTTCTTCTTCTTCAAAGATATACCCCCGTCTCCACCTAAGCTATAACTTGGTTCCTAGTTTGTTCTTCAATGTAATACGTGTTTTTACAGTTCGTGCTGAAGTCCATTTCGATTCGCTAACTGTGCCACAGGCCATAAAACATTTTTAAGCCGTTCTTTATTAGACACAAAATGTTGGAAACCGACAACAAAGTGAAGGTAAGGTCTGGTCACGGAATAACGCACATCTTGGTTTCTAGCAGAATACTAGTTTTGACATTCTTATTTGACATTTTCGTTTTATTTATTTTAAGGTGACGATTCTTTTACCAGTATTTCAAATCTGTTTACGTATGATTTGTGATAATCGAAGCCTCTTTACTGTATTACTTCTTGCAATTAATAGAAACTTCTTTTCTTTCAGTCTTTTTCCAGTCTATGTACGGGTCATAAAAAAAGTGTAACGAAACTTTACAAATGAAGTCCTCGCACTAAAACAATAAAAAAAAGTACTATTGAAAAATGTTCTGGGATACGCTTCATTTTCTACACACAGAGAGTCGAAGTTAGGGTCAAATAATCTAAGACTCAGGCCACGATAGGGAAGGGCAGGGAAAAGGTTGCGGAAAAGTGTAGGCTAGGGCCTAAATTGAAGGTACCATCTTGTCGCTGAGAAAAAACCCTCAGTCAGGATAGACGCCCACTAGGATTGAACCTACGACCTCCCTAATGCTAAGCCACTGCTCTACCACAGAGCCACGGACGCTCGGTGTTTGTGAATCTGAATCTGAGTGTATATTGCTAGAACTTTCATCGTATTAAGATAAAAGATTTAAAAGGGTATAATTTGATGTAATTTGGTTGACAGTATTGACAAAATCATATTTTCGCAAATGGTGATTTATTCCGTATTTGGTATTCAAAGTGGAAATAAACATTACATGTGAAGCATAGAATGCAAAACTCTGTTTATCGATGAAAGAGAATTGACTAACCTAACTTCAAAATGTATAATGTCCAAAAATTAGAAAAAGCGATATATTGGTATTCCTAAATACTTCACATATTAAGATTTAACATTAGCCTAGGATCATAGTAAAACTCTCATTATTTACACACTAAAATCAAAACAGCGGATTCCGCTCAAATCGAGCGGAAAAAGTGACCGCTCGTTTAGAGCGAATTTTCATCGGAGCAAAGATGAGAAATTTCCGCTCGAAGAAAGAGCGAAAATCTGTGGTAGTCCATTTCAATGGAAACCTAGATATTGTATTTGTATAGATTAATTTCCATCTATTCAGATACAATTTACATCTTGTGAACATGAAAACGACGCAATAAAATGTACAAAAGTGCGAAAGGGAGCATTAATTAATATGTTCTAAAAAAAAGTACTGTACTTGTGAATGAAAATGAGTAAAATAAAGCTAAATCTGGAGGAGATTTGAACCTGGTACCGTTCGATCAGCTATCCAACGTGTTAACCCCTCAACCAAGCGTCCAACTGCGAGAAAGCGTCCTCGGAATTGTTTCTTTCGTCTCGTCAGGTACTTGATTACAACGTTGAAAGATTTCTTGTACGTACATATCTTACTCCTGACGTTTTTTGGTGTATTTTACTAACAGAAAAGTTTTAAATTTCTGTTTTCTCATTTTTAACTATACATAACGCTACAAATTTCACAGTATAGCTTAGTCTTTTGATAACCTTTGCTTTTACAAATGGCGAAGACTAATGTTGACTAGTAGACATGCCCATGATGCATTGCAAATCGCTCTAAAAGGAGTGGAATTCAAACCGATCTACAAAGATGAGAAAATTCACTCCTACACGATGAGAAATTGAAGCACCAAATCACTCTAAAAAGATGAGAAATCGCTCTTTCCCCTTTGACGACTCAATAGAAAACCGCTCTTTTAAGAGTGAAAAAATAAATTACATCGAAAAGAGCGAAATTCCATCTAGAAAGAGTACATTTTCCATCCAACGCGATAATGTTTTGTTAGAAACCACTCTTTTTCGATAAAAAAAATTCCGCTCGAAAAGGAGCGGTCCCGCTTTTCCATCTAAAAAGAGTGAAAATTCCGCTCTTTTGATTTAGTGTATACTATTTAAATCTTAAAGAGAAAATTGAATCCCAGGTAAAACATCTGCAAACTCTTTGTCATTACATTCTTTTCTTTAGTTCACAATGTTTCGTGGTGTTCTCAAATCTTGGAACATTAACTTAGCTTATTTTCCGACGTCATATAATGATGAAAATTTGCATAGCTATGTAATTTGAGTGACAATACAATATTCTATTGCTACTTTCAAATATTTCTGTATAGCCTATTTATATATTTTATTATAAAGCACATTATTTTAATATGGGCTTCTTTATCCTAAAATAAATACTACCCTGCAACGCTATGTAGTTTGACTGGTTGCAGAACACTTTAGAATTTGGGTCAAGAAACATTAGCTTCAGAAAAAGTATCCCAACACTGAAATAACTCGAAAATAATTACAATAATAATAATAACTTTTTAAAGACATACTATTCTTAAACAAGTTGTACTAAAAAGTAAAAAATAAATTTGTTTTTGCATGACTAAAAAGAAAATCGTGGGGCGCGCCAATAAAGTGACTGCATGTAAGAGCGCGCCCCAAGCTCCTCTTTTAGTCATGCATAAAGAAAACTATTTATTACTTTTTAGTAAAAATTGTTTAAGAAAAGTAGATCTTTAAAAATATGTTGTTATTATTATTATTTTTTCCCCACTACTTGGAAAAGTGGCTGAGTGGATGTTCCTCAAAGTGAGCTACTCAATAAGTATCTGGAAACTAATTTTGTGTGATTATTCTCCTCATTAAAAGAACCAAAAAGATCCCTACACAAGTATGTTTGGAAATGAGTAGATTATAAGATAGATAATAAGAAACAAATTAATATGGAACATTTGAAATCTTGTATTAATTATTCAGAGTTTGCAACTCTGAATTCTGCTATTCACCTGATTGTATTTATCATTACTTTGTGATATCAAACTTCGAGCTGAACTCTATGATTGTGCGGACTATGACACTGTACTGCCGTCCACAAGGTTACTGTTTCGAATTCCGGGTCATAAATGTTTGAGAATTGACACACATTGCTCTAGTATAATCAAGACGGATCAATGTTAATAGCTAGTAAAATGTTGTACAAAAAATAAATAAATAAAGTATCGAATAAACCGACGTGTCCTTACAAAAAGTGTAACTTTGTAACAAATTTTCAAAATTCTAAAATTATATATAAAAATATCTTGTTATAAATCCCATCCTTGTCCAAATGGAGTTCCAGTATTGTATTTTAACGTGAGTCTTCCCTTTTTAACATATCAAGAACTGTTTTATGTTATTTACAATTGTAATAGGTTCATATTAGTCTAGCCCGGCTCCTTACATTTGAGAAACAAAACGATTCCCAACATATAATATGTTCAAGAGCACTTTCGTTTATAAAAATTTTGGTAAACTTTATGGACCATTTTGGTAACTGTGACTCGTCACGATGATTTAAGTGCAATGCAGCTTAAAATTCACAAACATCCATGCCTCAGGTGTGATTCGAACCCACAAACAACCTCAAGAACGTCGGCCCAGCGACATAGCCCACACGATTACCGAGGTCAGCCATTTTCTTTCAGGTATTGATGTGAGGAATTAATCTATGAAATTTCGTATCATAATATATTATCATTCTCTGTATAGAGTTCACAGTATGTTTGCTCGTTGGCTTATTATTCAAAAATACACTGTTGATTCAATCTATAAAAGATATTCTCAAGATTCGTACATATTGAAGTAATTGTAAAGTAATAGTAGTAAAGTATTGGTAGTACTAGCATAAGTACTAGTATTAAAATTCTTGAGTAGCAGTAGTAATATTACTATACTACTAGTAGTACAGCAATAAAGTACTGACAGTAGTAGTAGTAGTAGTACAGTATTGGTAGTAGTAATAATAGAAGTCTAGGTAGCAGTAATAGAAGAACTAGTAGGGGTAGAGGTAGTAGTAGTAACAAAACTATATATCTTTCTAAACTTTTCATCAGTATATGTGCAAACGTCTTGTTTCTCAACATAATTCTCATGTATACGCTTGTTAATGTTTTTGTACCTATTTGTTTTTTCCATTCTCATTCTTTTTTTTTATGTTCCATTATCAAACATTTTATTATTTTTATAATGGATGTTTCGTAAATAAAATGAATGTTTTCCTTTCATAATGTTTACTAGATTGTTTATGCATTTATTTGTTTTTGCAGTGGAGTTTTCTCGCAAAATTTATTATTTTTACTATTTACATAAATATTTAATATGGAACATAAAACAGTTTGTGTATTTATAAATTTTGTACGTAAAAAAACATTTACAGTAATAGAATATTACATAATAATCATTATATCAATCCTACATGTACAATGGAACCTTTTATTTATTTTTTTATTTTCATCATGTTTCTGTTATTTATGTCCACAAGCAACATGTAATATGTATTGATTTAGTACGAATGAAATGTTCGCCCCAGGTGTGTCATTTTCAAAGGCCAAAAAAATAACTACATTACGTGGTTAATCAAAGTAGTCTCCGTCTACATCCATATACTGTTGCCATCGCTCAGGCAACGATTGGATTCCGTGGCGAAAGAAGTCTGGAGTCTGCGATGCGAAGAAATCATCAACTGCATCTTGCACCGCCTGACCATGAGGGATGCTTTTCCTTGTCAAGAAGTGATCGAGATGCCAGGAGAGGTTGTAGTCAGTAAGAGAGAGATCGAGGAAATACGGCGGGCCAGAAAGAGTTTCATACTGCAATTCATGGAAAGCCTGCACCGTTCCTTGCGCGACGTGTGGGCGGGCATTGTCATGCAACATGAGGATAACATGTCTATTGATAATTGGCGGTACATTTCATGGAATTCAGCACTGTAACGAGCTGCAGTGATAGTTTTACTTCGCCTGAGAAAGACACCATAGACAACATAACAGCAACAATACTTGCCGTGGGTACAGAGGTGGTTTAGCACACTGTCCTGGAGGTTGATTACGATTGTCATAGCAGATCCATTTTTCATGTGAAGTGACAATCCAATACAGTAATCCTTCCCGCTTTTTCCTTATACTCCGAGAACTGCCCATCTCCAGATGGAGATTCTTGTTGGCCGGTGTCAGCTCATGCGGCACCCATGAGTCCAACCTTTTCACGTTACCGATCACACGGAGCCGCCGACTGACAGTGGTATGATGTATGCCTAACTCTTCTGCAATGCCACGAACATTTTCCCAAGGGTCCGTTTCCATGGTGTTCATGAGCAGCTCATCCGCACACGATGTTGGTCGGTGCCCACGGGGCTCATTTTGCAATCTTGAACGGAAGGAAATTTAACATACCAACGGCGAATGGTGCGTTCGTTAGCTATTCCTGTCCCAAATGTTTCTTGCGGCTTGCTGTGCAGAATATCCTAGTTTGAATTCATAAAAAAAAAAAAAAAAACTCGCAATTGTGTGTTCTCCATTGTGCACTTCCATACGACCCTGTTCAACAACACACTGTCTCCTGACTATCTGGGTAACCCAGCCCGTTTGCTGGACGTATAAAGAGTTTGTGAAGTTGGACGCGTGACCTCAGTCGATAGCTGTGTTGCGTTGTTAAGGTGCGTTTCCCCCAACCGTCAAAGCTGTCATTTCATTCGCACCAACCCAATACTTTTTCAAATTTTGAACAAATAAAATAAGAAAGAGAAACGATCATGTAAAACGAAACAAAAAAGCCTACAAAACACTACCTAAACATTGTACATGTACTAAAGAAATACAAAAAAAAAAAAAAACATGTAAACGCCATCAGTCGAAAAAATTGACCTTTCTCACGCAATACTGGCGCCCTCCTACTTAGCCACCAGAAATGTGCGAGAAGATGCTGACAGTAATCGTTTTACTACTCAGCATACGGAACACTATCCTTCAGTAAAGGACAATTTGTGTTCCATGAGAACACATTCAAAAATTATTTAGGGATCTTAGTAGATACTCTACCAATGTACAGAGTTTGGTTTCGATTAAAATCTGAAACGTTACGTGTGAGAGCTTTAGCTGGTGCAGAGAAAAGTTATAAACTTAGGTTAATAACAGGGTTAAAAGTCCAGTAAATCGCTTATACAACACTAACTTAGCTCCTGTAAGAGCGTGGTTAGTACATTTACTCTGGTAAAAAAATTGAAACAAGGTTGGAGATCACTCCGCAATCACCTCATCTTCCACTCTCAGGGCACAAATGTTGTTTCCCTAATATGTAGCTTAATTAACTAATACTTTTCTCTGACATTGAAAAAGGATATGTAAAGAATGTGTGTTTACAAGCATTGTAATAGACGAATGCCACGGTGTATATGAAAAGTTGAAAGTATTGCAATAATGTGCTGCCATTAGTATCTCATCTTATGTATTTTGCCGTAAACAGAAACATCAATTTTATATTTTATATATGGCATTTATACCAAATGTATTGTTGTAACACTTTTAGTATGGCACTTCGTGTGATTACGTGCCATTTTCGGAAAAGAAAGTACCAAAATTTTAGATATAAAATTCGTGTTCAGTGTGAAAAACATGATATAGTTTCTTGATCCTACAAAATCATGGAAGTTCATATTTTAATAGCTACTAAAATTGCAAACTTTTCATTTTCCTAGGTGACATAGTTTAATTTTAGCACAACTTCATTTTAATAATAGTATGAAATTACTCAAACCACAAGTTTTAACAGCTACAAACTTTTGGCAACACTTTCACGTGTTGGGCAATTTATTAGTAATACTTCCTTTTATTTAGCATCTTGTAAGTTAGTTGTAAGGACAAAATCAAATGCTTATAAGTACTCATCCATTCTTTTGAAGTATATAGGTACGAAGAAACTGTTATCCATAACTAATTGAACAGAAACTTCATGTTACAACGCGATGCCTGAACAAATAGAAGATGAGGCTCTCTGCGTTTTCGAAAAAAGAAAATGTTCAAAACAGTGATTGACAGCAGTGCTGGAAGGCCACACTTGAATTAGTTAAGCAGTAAACACGAAATTCTAGAATAACAGTCATGACAGACCAACAGCGTAGAGAGCATCATGATTTCTTCACATATTAGATAGACAACCCGTCGATCTCTTAAGTATGTTTGGTTGCATACCTTGAGAATAACAAAGGAAATTAATGTAGCTTATTCTGAATCAGATCTTCCTTTCCCATCTGTATACAGTCCCTGAACGGCTAAATATGTCGATTAGAACCCCTCTCCCCGAAAATTAGAAAGACCGAAGTTGCAGGAAATTAACAGTGCTATCGGACGGGCATGCAAAGCCCCATCCCCGGGGCCAACTTTCAATATCTAAATGGGAATCGTTACTTTTCATTGCAGATTCTTACACTACGGGAAAGATACGTCAGAATATGTCCTGATCAAAACTGTAGATTATGGGCTCCATAAGGCGCAAAGGCGGATTCGTTGTGAGATGTCCCGGAACTAGACAGTAGCAAAATATAAAAACTTACTGCGGAAGAAATTTTTAGAGAATCGAAGGAGGTAGCGCGTGTTGGGTCCGGGTCTCTTTGTGGAGTCCCACGCGAGCCAAGTATGTTTTCTTGAATGACTGTTGGTAGTGATTATTGCATATTCCGATGCTACGGCAAAAGTATTGTATAGCATGCTGCTAATAATGCTTCACGAATATGCAAAATCCAAACTGGATTCAACATTGCAAAACTGTGAAATTTGTAACAATTCAGAATGATTTTCTATGAAAACTTCCTGGCGAAAAAATTGTGAGGGCATTAAAAGGGCCTAAATTATGAGCAATTAACCCCCAGTTTTACAATCGACCGCAAAGGTTCTAGCCGGCGCTAAGCTGAGGCCAAGTCATATTTTCCAACGCAAAATCTTAGCGGTCGATTGTAAAACTGGGGTAAATGGTTTTCCAGCGTCCCTTATAGGAACTCTACAGGGCTTTAATGAAATCGAGCATTCTGTTTCCGCAGTGCGATTCGGTACCTCCAAAACGAGATTCATGTCCTTTCTGCTGCACCTACATGTGTTTGTGCACCTCTTTTTGTAAAAGGATGTTAATACCAGGACATTTAAGTGGCTCTGACCGCTATGAGACCCCCATACAAAATACTATGCATTTGTGTGCAGCACATATCGGGAGTATGTTTCGCAGTAGAATCTGAGGCGAAAAAAAAAGTTTATTTGTGCAGTTGATAAGTTTGTGAGATTTGCTTATTTGAGCTTTTGATTAGAATGTCACCGGATACTTAGGTTTTCACTTATATGAGCGGAGAATAATTAACGCATTAGGGTTTTGGACTACCGGTCCTCCTCAAAGACAATTGAATCTTTAATACTAATATTTACAATACTTTAAGACAATATGACAAAAAGGCTGGGTATATTGAGAGTGCATTACCAACAAAAAAAAAATAGATAGGATTAACAAATCTATTTAAATGATATAAAATTTATACAAGCGTCGATCTGGATTTGATGAATCTGATTCGGAGATCAACGCGAATTGAAGTAAAGAACATTCAATGCAACACTTCAATTCATTGACAAACGACGGATCAAAAACACTCTCAAAAATCGAAACTGACACAGTGTAGCGAACCTACACATCTTTTACATGAAAATATGAAGCGTGAACGTAGCCCTTATTTGAGAACAAATTACAAACTCATAACTTACTTACAGAAGATTGCACACTGGCTTCTAGAAAAGAATATTTCGTGTATCTTCTTGTCATCGCTCATGGAATTATATCGTCGCCACGGCAATGAATGCGCACTTTACAACTTCCGCACAGGCCTCACTGTATTCAAGAATACTGTGAAGCAAGTGGGTTATAGAAAGTACTGGCTCATTTTAGCGATGACTCCCATCCTCGACATCTTGTGTGCAATGGACCGCTAGACACCAAATACAAAAACATAGACACAAAAATATAAAAAAATTCGTAAAAATCGAAAACGGAGAAAAGTGTTGCTAAATTAAACGAAGACCGATCAAAGCATTGATAGCAAATGTCTGTACTTACATTCAGCTTCGTGAATTGACGACTGCATGCACTCTCATATCAAACTCAAGACTCGCCGAAAATATTCTATCACCAAAATTCTCAAAAAATAAACTAAGATAAACCTTCGCTGTTACTAACTTATGAAGTCGCGCCATGTCAGAGAGGGGCTTCTTTTTAGATGTTGTTCCTTTCAATCGCTGGTACGTTCTGTGTCCAAACCGGGTCTGCAACTCGGTATATCATCCCCAGACCCCGAACTCTCCGGGGGAGTGAACTGCAAAAAAACTAAAATTATCGCTCTTTACCTCAAGAGTACAAGTGGAATGGATCCTTCTGGTGACCAACAACCTCAGCTATCTCCAACAACGGCAGCTGCAAGTTGAAAGATACAAAGAGAATTACCGTTACTGAGGAAAATTCGGAGTCATGATACCGACTTTCTGTCGACAAAATATCTAAAAACAGCACTCTTAAGACATTAATATCGGCAGCATTGGACTACTTCCACTACGAAATAAATTCAATATTAAATACAAAAATTCACGTTTCCACAGTACGGCATAACACAACCAAATCATATAAACAACCTCTTAATTCAATTACGTCATAGTTGTCAAGATCACACACATTACACCCATATTAATTACTCTTCATAACATTCATATTGCCATATTAAAAACATGGTTGTGATATCAAATATTTAAATGGGAAGAGAATGATAGAGAGAGAAAGATATGTAGGTTGACCTAAAAAAAGAAAGAGAACGGGAGGGAGGGTTATATGCAAATTACAAATAATATACAATTACATGAAATAAGAATATTAACAAATTATCATATTGGTATGCAGATATACTGAATAGCATGGTGAAAACATGGGCATGACAAATCAGAATCTTTAATGATAAAGAAGGGCTCCCATTCAAGCTATCAGATGTGAGTCCCTGTAAGAGGTCCCGGACGCAGCACTTAACTGCTCATGAGATATCTTCTTTGATACTCTAAGAATGTCTTCGACAGGAACTTTTCACGGACATCAATTGTGTGATCGGAGAGTTCTGCGACTTCTCACCATGAATCCGAGCTTGAACATTATGAGAGGGCCCTTCGCATATATCCTACTATTTTGAGCAGAACGAATTATTCTCATGTATTTTCCCGTGGATCTGCAATGAAAAGTGAAGATTCCAGCGCACACAGGACCCCAGACGTGAGGTCCCCCCTCCCCATTCATCCTATAGTTTTGTTGATTTCACGCAATTCCCTTGCAATCTTTTTAGTGTTATAAGTGAGGTATTTAACTTACTGTATTCTATACTTATCTATGAGTATTTCGTCAGATGACACGGTAATAACTGACTAGTGTGAACCATTTAAGACTTCGTTTGTGAATATAATTCCTCCACTACACTCAAAAAAAATTATTGGTGTTTACTGACACCCCAAAAGGAGTAATAGAACACCTCTGCCTCTACACCAATTCCAGAGCTGGGTAACACCAATTCTAGTGTTGGTTAACACCATCCGGGGTGTCCAACACCGTTTCTGGTGCTGACAAATACCTCTACCGGTATTCAGAAACACCGTTAGGAGTGTTAAAGTGCACCGCTAGAAGTGTTAGGGAACACCTTCAACGGTGTTTCTGAATACCGGTAGAGGTGTTTGTCAACACCAGAAACAGTGTTGGACACCCCGGATGGTGTTAACCAACACTAGAATTGGTGTTACCCAGCTCTGGAATTGGTGTAGAGGCACAGGTGTTCTATTATTACTCCTTTTGGGGTGGCAATAAACACCAATAATTTTTTGAGTGAAGGTCTGGGTCTGGGTTATTAACCTTTTGCAAGTCTCCTCTCGTGTTCTGTTTAGTTCGAAATTTTTAGTCTTCTCGCATTATTTTTAGATAATTTAATTTCATACAGTCCTCCTCACGACTTTGATCATAGGGGAGAAGACTTACGAGAATTAAATCCTGTAAGTCTTCTCACCTATCATCACGGCAGTGAGTTCTCACGGTACATATTATAGGCCATGTAATGTAATAACAGAAAATTCTTCATGAACCCTACCGCAACACAAATAACCTTCAGATACTGTAACCACATCAACTTCAATATGAGCTGAGTTTATCAAAATTTTGAAACAATTCTAATACACTAATTTTGTGGTTTTATTTGTATTACACTATTCACCAGTTGGTTCGATGATTGTCCATAATCATATACATATTTACAGATTTCTGCTTACACACAGAAAGAAATTAAACATTTTTAAGAGTTCGTCTTGCTCAGGTTGCTAGAAGTGAAAGGTTGCTTACCTCAGATCAACACTAGACTGGACAAGACAGTGTATATCTGAGTCCTACTCACACCGACCAAGGTTTTCAGCAATATCATCAGAGAAATTCCAAAACGATGCTTAGAATAAGGGCGGTGATACCGCTTTCGTCAGATGTGCTTCTTAAAGCAGTAATTGTATGCAATAACAATAAATCTTCACTCCTATACTATTTCCCCCTTTAAGGTACCATAAAACTCTTTAGAATGTCTTGAAACGAACAAATGATTTATCTACATCAAAACAGCTGTAAGTGCCAACTTATATTGTGCCTGTTTCCTTAAGAAGAATTAAAAGTTTGTTGTTGTCGACAATGGAATGTAGTATTCTGAAGTGACGTGATATTTCAGATTACAATTTACCATTTAAAAAATAAACTTTAGTAAACTTTATTTTGTATGGGTCATTTTAGTAACTTTTTTGACTTCGGCCCTTCACGATTATCCGTCACGTTCTAGTTAAAATCGACAATCATAAACATCCATACTCCAGTCGGGATTCGAAATCGGGACCTTGAAGTCGCTTGCTTAGCGCTCTAACCCACTACAATTTACCATAAATGATCACTTTTTCAGTTTTCTTCTAAAGTCAAAACTATTCTTAGTTACTGCGAGTATACGCTAAATGGACTTAATAATTATAATTATAGCATCTAAATAATCGATTTTCGAATTAACAATTTTACATTAATTTATATGTAAACTAGTATTTAAGCATATCTACGCTAGCAATTTTCTTAGCTGTCATTATTCGGTCCAAAAACTTCTAACGTCGCGATTAATATCAAGGAAATTGAAATTGAAAATATACAGAACCGTTATTCTGCCGGTAATACTTTACGGTTGCGAAAGTTGGAGTACGACCCTAGCAAATGAACATAAATTACGTGTATTTGAAAATAAGGTTTTAAGAAAGATATACGGGCCGAAATGGGACGAGATGACTGCAGAGTGGAGGAGACTGCATAATGAAGAACTCCACGGACTGTACGATTCACCAGATATTGTAAAAATAATGAAATCGCGACGACTAAGGTGGGCAGGCCATGTAGCTCGGATGGGGAAAAAACTAATATTATATTCTATCCTGGTTGGAAGACCGGATGGAAGGAGGCTATTGGGAAGACCGAGACGTCGTTGGGAGGACAACATTAGAAGAGATCTTCGAGAAGTAGGTGTTCGTGATGAAAATTGGCTTGATATTGCCCAGGATAGAATCCAATGGCGAACGTTTGTTACTGCGGCGATGAACTTGCGAGTTCCATAAGCCATAGAGTTAGTTAGTTAGTCATTGACGAATGAACATGGTGATCACAACACCAAAAACAACGTTGCTGTTCGCAACGTACACGTTGTAATTTTATTACAGGTTTTCGTTGCTTGTGGGCTGTTTTTGAGGTAGTGAAAAATAAGCGATTGTAAATTATTAACGTGTCTTCGTTAATATCTCTTCGTTGACACGTCGTGGATATTCTTACCGAATTTCAGCTTTGTTAGGGCAACGCGAAGTTCATTCCCGATTTCTGGGTTTAGGGTTTGTTATGTAGGTAGACTACTTAACTGGATAACTGAGAAAAAATCATATTCATGCACTTAACGTAATATTTTAAAAGTTTTATTATTTTTCCGAAAATCCAAACAGAGCACGTGAAGTTTAGATTTCGAGAACAATGGGCAGTACATTTATATACCCGGAGGTTTCGAGTGTTACTGAGGGTACTTCGCGGGGTGGGGTCGACTTTTTAACATTATTATTAATTGTTATTTCTCCTAAGGAACACCCTAACTAAATTTAAAGTTTCTAAGTTTAGCAGTTTTCGAGTTTTCACATTCCTCTACTTAAGACGTTCCTGCCTCGCCCTCACATACACTTTTAATTTTATATAATATAGAATATAATTAGTATTAGTTGGCAACAATAACAGTTTCACTACTACTTCTAGTAGTAGTTCTGCTACTAATACAACTACTACCACTACAATTAGAAGCACTGCTACAGTTACTACTTCTACAACTACTACCATTACAACATTTCTGAAGCGTTGCGCCAGCGTTTACGAGATCACGGGTTCGAATCTCTCCTGGGACGTGGATGTTTGTGAATTTTAATAAGCATTGCACTCATAAAATCATGAAGGGCTGAAAGTTTGAGTTAAAGTTACTCAAATGGCTCATACAAAATAAAGTTTACCATAAGTGCTTTTTACAACTATCACTTCTACACATAACTACACATTACTGCTACAACAACTAATATCACTATTAATACAACTACTACAAATACTACTCTTCTTACTATTATTATTACTACTATTATTTATCTTACTACACTTACAACTACTATTACTTCTAATACTTTTATTATTACGATTTTAAATATTAAATCTAAATATTTTTGGTTTGAAAACATTCAAATTTGAACCTAAAAATTCTAAACTATTTATTTAATTCACATTATTGTTCAAAATTAAAAGTGGTAACAATTTATAAATTTAATTAGTATTAAAAACGAATTAGATATTTATTGGTGTGTTATTGAGATACATAAGAGTATATTTGCAAAATTTAGACTTTTCACAAAATTTGAAACAGAACAAAGCTGTTCCCTTCTAAAAGGACAAAAATGTGCCCACTTTCTCCAGAGCAGAGTGAACAATTCCAAGCATAACTAAAAGTAAAAATCCTGAAAGTCTACTGTATTAACACGGTGATATAAAACATGTTACGTTCAAAAGATGTTAGTGGTAACATAATAATTCATTAATAATAAAACATTAAATACACTTCTTAAAGTTTTATTGCTTTAAAATGATTTAACCTCAACAAATGTTTTACTCTTAACACTAATAATCAACTTCAGCGTAACTCATTCTACTATACATCCACATGACGTGAAAAACAAAGATTCGTATTGCTGCGACTCTTCCTCGCTTGATGGAAAGCTGATTACTCTTTGGTCTTCCGGGATTTTGCAGAAATTCGCAGTTCCAGGATCCTAGTCCGCTGAGATAAAATAACTAAGACCTTTCAGTTATCCGTACCCAAGAGCTTTGGAAATACCTAAATTTTCACGTAACTCGGAAGAAGAAGAATGCATTACGGCAGCTGTGATCGTGCAAGATATGACTTATAAAATGGTTTTCTTCTCGTAAAAAAGGATGAGTCATCGCAGTGTCAATAAAATTTGTAACATTTTTTTTTCGGCATTGCTCTGATATGCGTGTTTATTGATCGTTACAAACCGTGCTGCGGTCACTCACTCGATTATATTGTTAACTTCGGGCCCTTACAAACAACTGAGTTGCCTTTACTGTTGCGACAGGCGAAAGAAAATTTTTCTTTGTGTATCTAACGTGCACTGAAGTCTTTGCCATACTTTACCAAGCACGTGCTTCAGAAGAGTTGTATGGGTATATCAAACCTGGATTATGTACACATCTACATACATGAGCATATTAGCTTTTTTTGTGATATAACTTCATTAGCAGTCATTTCCCCCTTTTAGTAGAGATTATAATACAATTAACACATTGTGGTGTGTAAAGATTGGTCTGCGAGTAACCACTGTCTTCTGTTGATTAGTCATATCGTCCTCTATTATCCTATTATTAAAGAATTTTGACCGCTTGATTATGAATATAAACGTATAGGTTAAACAGCTTCACTTAATTTGTCAACTAGACAAACTCATAGCAACGATAAGCTTCAGCAAATATTTTTTTGAATGATTCATCACATTGTTGTGTATTGTTGACTATGTGTATTTTGCGAAACTAAATTGTTATGCATCATTATTGACACATTAAACACTCTTGTCTGCTTGGTTTCTACGAGACTCTGCAGACAACCACCGCACAGCTGAGGTCCTCAATCAAGGATCTTAGAATCAGGTGGAATAGAGCAGTGGTATTCAACCGGGGGTACGCGAACCCCCAGGGGTACGCGAAGATGTTTCTGGGGGTACGTAACCTCACCTAATATTTGATAAATGATCAAAGCTGCAGAAAAATATTTGTTTCCATTTCCATTTTCGTATTTTTGATAAAGCACTACGGTCAGTGTGGTAAGGTAGCCTTAAGAAACAAAAGATCCTCAATGTTCAGGAGGGATGAATATTTCCTTCTTAGAATTAAAGATGCTCTGCCTGAAGGTACAGGACAGGAATGTCACCATTACTTCCAGCTGTGTCCGTTGCTGCTGTAGGTAGCAGCAAGACGTTATTTTGGGGGCCCTGGCCAAGGGTGTTGAGAACTGTTGACCTTGCATCGAGAGGGAGGGGAGGGACAAAGCAATCTTCTTCCCCAAAACTTTCACATTCTGGGATCCTGATTCTTCAACAGTATACAGTACTGCGAGTTTCGTCGTTCGTGGTCGTTCTTCCGAATCCTCGAGTAGAGACGTAGTTGCTCCGCTTTTTTCTTGTTACTTCGGCAAATTTCCGGTACCTTTTTAATTTCAGTGGCGTGGTTGCGTTGATAAGTACGTTTTTTTTAAATCTTTGCGAATTAAGAAACGCCGAACAATTTGTAACCATTCAAGTTTCTCCTCTCTATTTTGGAATTTTCCTCGGTGCAGCATGGATAAGTTTATCGTAAGAGGGAAAAGTAAAATCAACGAAGAAAGTGCCAATGGTCGTGGTGTTCAAGAAGAAAATGTAACGGCTTCTGTTTCTTCATATTGTGTTAGTGCGGGTAGTGTGGAACCACCTGCGAGCAAGTGCAAACATCCGAAAATCGTGCAAAATGTCAAATGTAGGTATTACAGAAATTCGTACATAAAATATGGGTTTGTTTCAAAAATGGGTGATGCACCTATTCCCCTCTGCACTCTTTGCAATCAAACTTTATCAAACAGCTCGATGAAACCATCCTTACTCAGCCGACACTTTGTAACGAATAATAGCGAGTATAAGGACAAGCCAGTTGAGTTTTTCAAACGCAAAGTAGAAAATGTTGATAAAACTTCCAACACGATACATAATTTTACGCGATCATCGAAAGTTCTATAACATCGTATAAGTTAGCATTACTAGCTGCCAAAAACAAATTACCTTATAATGCTGTAGAATCTCTTATTGTCTCCGGCACTTTGATTATAGCAGAAAAATGTTAGACATAAACCCTCCTGCGACAATAAAAACCATTCAGGGTTCTGACACAAGTGTAGGTCGTAGAATTGTTGATGACACAGGATGTTGTGGCGCAAATTGTAGTTCTGACGAAGCCGAGTTACTTATATAAGTTCGGTATTTTGATGTTCGGAAAGGTGCTATTGTTTATGAAAGTCTCGGTTGTAACAATTGCCAGAGCATACAAGGGGAGATGATATTTTTTTTAAATTCTTGACAAGTTCATAACAGTAGAATTAGGTTTGAAGTGGGAATGATGTGTCAGTGTATCCACTGATGGGGCTGCTTCAATAACAGGCCATAAAAGCGGTCTTGTTTCTCGTATTCACGAAAATAATGCTAATGTAACCTGGCAACATTGCATTATACACAGATACAATTTCGTTGCTAAAAAATACCTCCAGATTTACATGAGACTATGAACGGTGCAGTGAAAATGCTAAATTTAATCAAGTGGTGTGCACTGAACTCTCGTCTCTTTAAGAAAATGTGCGAGGAGATGGGATCCACACAAGCTCAACTATTGTTGCTCACTGAGGTGAAATGATTTTCACGAGGACGTGCACTGACTCGCCTTTTTGAACTGAGAAACGGAGTGAAGTGTTTCCTTTCCGAATTTAAATCCGCTTT
>JAGDQP010003749.1:40482-55448 GCA_022664845.1 Lepisma saccharinum
TATATGTTATGCTGTATCATGCACTGAAGTTAAGAAACCAGAAAACAGAGGATTATATTAATGTCAAAGCAGAAAGAAGTTAAAAAATTCTGTGCAGCTTCTGGTGGACGAATCGGAAGGTAAATTTTCATGGATTTTAGTACTGCTGAAAGGAAGATATTAAGATCACACCAATAGGATCGTTAGCTTACAACAATTAAAAGTACATACAGGGTAGCGCAATCAAAAGTTGCCACCCCTTGTATCGCCCGAACGGCTACACATAAGATAAAATGTAAAAACACGTCCGGCATTATTTTGAGGGGCCATCATTTTGAGCTATAAAACTTGGCCTCCAAGCCCCCGCAAGGAGGCTAGGCGGGGAGCAACTTCAAAATTTTAAATCGAAAGGTTACAAAATAAATATTTTGGTGAAACTTTTAAGTCGCTATGTTGTCTCTATCAAAAATGGCGGCGGTTCAAAGCCACATCCATAAAGTCCTTTGCCACACCTTGTATCGTCCGAACAGCTACAAATATGAGAAAATGCAAAAATACGTCCAGCGTTATTTCGAGGGCTATCATTTTAAGCTTTACAACTTGGCTCCCAAGGGGGTACAGGCGGAGGCAACTTGGAAATTTCAAATTGGAAAGTGTGTCGAGTGATATCTCGTTTGAAAGGTCTTGAGAAAAGAAATATTTTGATGAAACTAAAAGTTGTCACTCCCTTTATCTCGTTAGCGAGTGGTTTATTTGAAAAATCCCGAAATACCTCAACTCTAGTTTCGAGGGGGAAGAGATATTGTGATAATTTTAAGTGTGCTTCCCCATCCTCCGCGATCTAGTGGTAAAAGCTTCTATTTTCTTAAATGGCGACATAGGTCGAATGACGTTTGATTTGAAATCTACTTTGATTCTATTTACAGAAATGGCATTCAATTTGAATTTTACTAAATACTTTGGAAGAAATTGCGTTGTAAACTTTTACTTACTATGCACAGCTAGATCTGCAGAAATGTACGATTTTGTCGTATTTAAACCTTATAAATTCCCTCAACCACTCTTCAAACAGTAGACGAGGAACTCTAGGAATATTACTGAGGTAAATTTGAACATACTGAAACATCCTGCGCGGTCTAGTAGCAAAACCTTCAATTTTCATAAACGGCAACAAGGGTCGAATGACATATCATTTGAAAGCTACTTCGATTCTAATTACAAATATGGTATTCATTTTGAATTTGACTAAATACTTTGGGAGAAATTGCATTTCGACCCTTTACCAAGTATACATACGGAAATCTCAAAAGAATATTCACAATAAACCTTGTGAATACAATAAACTACCCATTATACCGTTAAAGTGACTTCAGTTAGCCTCGTTACGATCAACATGAAGCGTGTTACTCCATTCACTGTTGCTCCATCAATGCCATTCGTCTATTGGCAAAACCTTCAATTGTCTTAAATAGCGATATGCTGAATTGACACATCGTTTGAAAGAGCTGTTGAATCTTTGACAATAGTGAAATATGATTCGAGTTTCAGTAAGAAGTCAGTGAGATATTGCGGGTTGACAGTTTGAATACTGGAAACAGAAAGATCGTTATCGGACTAGTATGCCTTAGTAAACAGTGGTATGTTATTTTCGTTTGTTACTACAGGTCATCTAACACGTTATTGTAAAAACCATTTGTTTTTATTGAATATAAATCTGAATTTAAAAAAAAACTTGATATATTTGAAATCGTGAAAGTTACAAATGCCTGTGAATGCTTTGCAAGAAATGTACTTGGACATAGTTAAATGCTAAAAATGAAACAGTGCCCAAAAGAGGAACATGGTACTTTATTCAAGAACAAGCTACCCTGCAGCAGCCTTCATACGTGTACAGTTGTAACTATCTGCTTAAGGTCATTGCTTTGCTCTTGAATCCTCTGGTTTGTCTGAAACTTAACTTGTGGTAAATGAAGACAGAAATCATGTGATTAACTGTTGTGTATTATACATTGAAGTTATTTTCTAATAAAGATAAATGTTGTTCCAGTAAATACAGTTTAAAACACTCCGTAAAACTCACACTTGTAACAAAAAACTTAGATGTTCGAAGGGCCCGCCCTCAACTTCCATACAGTAGTAAAGGCGTTGCTCGAAATTACTGCGAACGTTCTGTAGGGTTTCTGGTGTTATTTTTCTGCATTCTTCCACTATTCTTTGCCGTAGCTCATGTAATGAATGTGGCTCTGTGGCATAGATTTTAGATTTTAAGTGCCCCCACAAAAAGTTCAAAGGTGAAAGATCAGGGAACTTTGCGGGCCACTCAATAGTACCTCTCCTACCAATCCAATGATTATGAAAACTTTTATCTAAAAACTGCCTAATCTGGGCATCATAATGTGGTGGCGTCCCATCTTGTTGGGAAAAGATCATATCTTCCTAATAAGTTACATCATTTTCAACTATTTCTGTGATCATAGGATCCACATAATTCTGTAACAAATAGATATAGGTGTGTTCATTTATGTTATCTGGCAGAAAGACGAGATCAATAATCCGGTTACCAAAGATGCCAGCCCAAACATTTAATTTTTCAGGATAGTGTGTATGGATTTCAATGGAGATCCTTGGATTTGTATCGCTCCAATAACGGCAAATGTGTCGATTTACAATTCAACTTAACAAAAATGTGCATTCATCAGAAAAAACAGGTGTTATAAATTATATTCGGATTTGTCCTTACGCGTTCGGTTATTTCTTCACAAAACTGTAGTCAACGACCACCATAATTTTCATTGAGTTCCTGTAGAAGATGGGCTTTGTAAGCTTTCACATTATGCGTCTTTAAAATGCGCAAGATACTAGTCTTTTCTATTCCCGATACTTAAGATACATGCCTAGTGCTTTGTGTATTGTCCATAGAAACATGACCCAGAACCGCCACTTCAGTGACTTCAGTTCTTACACGCCGTTCCCTATGACGTTTCCTGTTAGCTACTGAGTCTGTTACCATAAATTTCATCAACAGTTGTGAAACATATTGGTGTGATAAAATTTTGCCTGGATGATTCCCATTAAAGATTCGAGCTGTAGCTCTAGTACAACTATTAACTATTATTACGAAAGTATATTGCCACAATTTCATTTTTTTTTTCAGTACACTGTACCTCATTATTGTAAACTATCACAAAAAATACAACTAACACTACATGGAAGGCCTTAAAACACAAAACGACTCAAAACAACAATGTACATAAAGGTCGTAACTATCTACATAAATATAAATTCCTAATTTCTGTGTGTCTGTCAACCCGTGTGCTTTTAAGGCACTTTCCATTGGCCTAGAATGCTAAAATTTGGTGTGAAGGTTTATTGACAAGTAAAAATTTCGTGAAAAATCTAAAATCTACAAACCCCCAATATTTCATGAATTGTTAATAACAATGAAAAAATACATTTTAATTCAGATCAATAATGTAAATAAATAAATAGTTCAGAATTTTTATATTCCAATTTGGATTGTTGAATACCAGAAATATTTATACAGGTATTACTAGTCAGAAAGCATAATGAAAATAGCAGAAGTAATAATAGCTATAGAAATATTTTTAATAGCAGTAGTTTTTGTAATAATAACAATAATAATAATATCAACATTAATGAAAAAATAAATCCTATAGATTAACACTGTTACCTATCAGAAGTTTACACTTTCTTCAGCCTGACTAAATTATCAGTGTACAACGTTCATTTTCAAATTTTGATCCCTCTCTTCCTTACTAATTTGGATCACGATAATTCTGCGGGCCTAAAGTTGGCCAAAAATATTTCTTTTCTGCAACCTATCAAACAGAACCGCCTTCTCCATTTGAAATTTTAAGTTACTTCCCACTAACACCTCGGCGAGCGGGGTACAATCACAGATTCCTGAAAATGATAGTTCCTTAAAATAATGAAAAAATGTTGGTTTTAGCCAGTATTGCACTTGGGTCGCAACGTACCGGAACGAGTTTCCCGCAATAACTAAAATCTTGCCTCGATAGTACCGGCAAAAAATTCACTAATGTACAGAAGTAATAATGTCGAATGTATTTTTTAGTTTGATAATAGGTTTAATCTAAAGTATTGATAGCATCATTATATTGTATTCTTGTCTTGTCTAGAACACAAATTTATCTTTTAAATAGTAATTCTCCATTAAGTAATATTCTTAAGTATATATTCCAAGGTCAGCCATTCGGAATAGAAGGGGTGGCAAAGGACCTTACGGATATGACCTTTGAACACCCACCATTTTGGATAGGGACAACATAGCGACTTGAAAGTTTCACACTTAAAATTATCACAGTATTTCGTCCCCCCTCGAAACTGGAGTCGACGTGTTTCGGGATTTTTCAAACAAAACACTCTCTTATGAACTAAAGGAGGTGGCAACTTTTAGTATCACCAAAATATTTCACTTATTAAGACCTTTCAAAAGATATATCACTCGACATACTTTCCAATTTGAAATTTTGAAGTTGCCCCCGCCTATATTCCCTTGGGCGGGTTTGGGGGCCAAGTTTTAAAGCTTAAAACGATAGCCCCTCGAAATAACGCTGGACGTGTTTTTGCATTTTCTCATATTTGTAGCCGTTCGGGTGATACAAGGGGTGGTAACTTTTAACTGTATCACCCTGTATAACTTATTTTGATTACGAATAACTACGAATGAAATTTAACACATCATTTCGAAGATGTCTTTAATACTTTCTGTTAATGCGTATTACTTGAGTGTAGGTCTTTACAGTTTCAGCGGGTGATATTCACTTTTTGAGAAAGACGTTCAGTGACTACTCAACTGCTTGCTTTTATACTCACTTTTATGGACTGTAAAGTCCAACGTTTTAAATGTGCGCGATTTACTTTTACTGTTATATTTTATGTTCTTGATAGGGAGTTTCAATTTGGAATCTTGAGAAAGCAACGTACTACCTGCCAGAGACTACGAACATCATTGCGATAATATCTTCTACTTTCATTGTTTGTTTGTGCCGTTGAGCGAATGCAGAAGCTAGTGTCAGAGTCAGCACATATTGTAGCCAATCAGTGATCTGCTGACATTCATTAGTTTTTATAAATATATTATAACAATATAATTCACCTCGTGTTCACTTCTTTTCACCTCCGTTTTATACATAAGTTGTTTATTTAAACTCAGGAGAGGGAATGCGAGCAGAGAAGATACACTGTATAAACGGTACTCATGATTCTTCATCTAGTAACCCAAAATATAGACGTAATTTGTTAATGTGCCCATGATAATGAAATGTACCGACAATAATTATAGGTATATAACGTATCCATGACATGTACACATGAGTTAATGGGTACAGCAGAAGTTTTGACTTACAAATAAAGGTTTTATGGGTACAGTGAATTCGTACCCAAGAGAGTACCCATTATATTCATAGAAGGTTCTCACGGTACCCATGATATTAATATAAGTAAATGGTACCATTGAGAAAATCGGACATCAATTTTCGGAACAGGACGCTGAACAGTTACCGGGCGCACCAGTAATCCATGCGCGAATGACATCTACAGCACTAAAGAATTTAACAAATCGTTAGTTAACGAACGCAATGTATTTTAAAGCGCTTAAAAATACTTAATCATTCGTTAAAGTCTAACGGATGTTGGTGAAACCCACCAGTGCAGTGTAAATACAACTTCGAAATCACTGTTCGCAAGCTCCGACCGTGGATAAGGGGTTCATTAGTCGCTTGGTGGTTGAACTGCGAGGGTGAGTTCGAGCTCCAGCAGTGACTAAGTGGTTTGCATTAGTCAAGTGGGAGTGTGGTCGAACAGTGTGACTTCTAGTATATCTAAACATAGTTTTCAGTAATACACAAAGTAATAACGAATAGTATGGCAGCAAGTTTCACAAATTTAATGCATCGCAATAATACTCTTAGAATTGACCCTCCATGACTTAAAAGTGAAATTGCGTTTAGAAAATTTACATAAAGCTATTCGTAGACTTACATTTAGAACCAGAGGAAATCCAAAGTATAGAACCCGACTATTATTATAAAAATATTTATGTAAAATTGGCCAACTGTCAAACTGTGAATCGTACATTCGAGCGGTGTCAGGGATAGTTGACTTATTGTACAGACTTTGAACGTACTGTATTACCTGTGTCACTGAAAATGCAAGAGCCGACCGTGGTCTCAGCATGGGTGGTCTCGTTAGAAGTTTCAGATGAGGCGTTCAAAGAAAAAATTAGTGAATGTGGATTAGTTTGTCGAGTATCGAAAATACGGTACCGGGCAAACGCGCGCTATTATTTTTCGGTTTATACTGGAAACCGGTGAATTCATTTTTTGAACTTCAAAAGCAAGTGCCACATTATATAACCATATAAAACTTTAAAATGAAAACAAGCACCCAAGGACAAGTGAACAACCGCCGTACAGCGGGAAAAGGAGAAACTAGTTAATTTAAACCGAGTAGAGGGTCCCTCAAATTTACTCTGGAAACTTTTCCACATTTAATATAATCTCGCAGAAGATTGACACAAGGGTTTCTAGGCGTAGGTGGCAACCCCGTTAACTTTCAGAGAAGAAGAGGGAGAGAGGGTTACTCAACACGAGAATCAGCTGGCTGTAGCAACATACACAGTGACGCCGATTCAAACAGCGCCAGAGGGGCAGAGTACGAAAAAGTCAGTGTCATTACAACAAGCAGCATTGGAAGAATTTAATATCAGGCAACACGAGTCAACTACTGCTGAAAGTGGTAATTTAGTAAGTGCGATAGTGCAGGATCAACAAGAGCCATCTTTGGAGGATAGTGAAAATGCTCAAATTAGTGAAAAAATGCCGAGAGTTTATTGTAATGTGTAAGTGATGAGGAGAAAGGAAAAGCGCATGCATACCCTTTTCCTTCATTAGAGGAAATAAGCCACCACAAAAGTGGAAAACGTAGTAAAAGTGTGCGCACAGAAGATAAAGAAGGTAGGCAATTAACAAAAAAAATAACTATTACGGGCCTTGAAACGAACCAAAACTAAGAACAAAAATGTCGAAAACAAGAGGTCCCAGACAAGTGTGGCGACGACAGAATAAAAAGAGGAAAGTATAAGTGAGTAAGAAACTTGGTATTTCTTCCAAGAAAGTCCGTCCATCAACAAAGTAAATTTTCCCAAATTACGTACAATTTTTGACTAGACATAAGCATGGTTTGAAGAATTAGCGTCAACAGCATATACCTAATAAGTTTGGTGGTGTGAACATGGTGGAGGTAATATCACCTTATCAGTGAGTACATTTAATACTTGTCATGCATATCACCAGGTAACAGTGGATGGTTGCATACAGTGTTTGCGCTCAAATGTAATTCAAAAATGCGCAGAGGGAAATGGGATATTCCTTTTTACAATACCATTCTAAATTTCAATTATCAATTACATACAGGAACGTGTATAATTATGAGGCAAGATATCACGTATGATAATTTATTCATGTTGCCTTGAGGAAGGCTGATCTCTTTAGGGATTAGAGTCGTGGCTATAATTTGTTGTCATGCTCCGAGTGGCTCGAATCGGAAGGAGCAACGTGATATTTTTTTAACACTAGCTCCAGAGCTCCAAAAATTAAACAAATTCAAAATTATTGTAATGGGAGACATGAACTCCACACGAATGGCCCAGGATAGTTTCTCGGGTACAAACATCAGTGTAGCTCTACGGCAAGTATACAATGACTTTCAGTTGACTGAAGCATGGCCGGCAATGAAGCCCATAGAAGTGGGGGGCACATACTTTTATTAACAAGGTTATTCCAAACTCAATGTCATTTATGTTAAGCATCAACTGAAAGACAAAATGTGTGTTCCAGAGTGTCCAACTGGAACGCTTAAATATTTTAGATCACCTGATCCTTGTTGCGAAAATAAAAAGTTATTTAAAAACACATTTACATTTCACTCCTTCATGGCGGTGAAATACGAAAGTATATGGCAATCCCGATCACGTGTTATTAGTGACTAATCTATGGAATTGTTGTATAACAAAACCACAATACAATAACAATTTATTACGATAATGGTTTCATTTCAAGAAAACTATTAAATTTGAAACGATTACTTTTTGCAAAAAAAAAAAAAAAAAAAATGAACAAGCAATAAAAACAACAACAGCGTCATTACTAAAATTTGTTAGCCTTTTATAATGATTTACTTAAAACAGACGCCAAGTGACTCACACAGGTAAAATGCACACAAAGGAAGTTACGTAAAATCCATTCTAATAGTTTAAAAGCTTTAGTAGTAAGGTCTTAGTTGAAACACGTGGGGATTATGGAAGAGCCAACATACCGCTATATCACAAGGAGAGAAAACGAGCTGAAAGCAAATTTTTCAATTATTACACAGATCAGCTGGGGCAAACTGTAAAGGGGCTACCACATATAAAGTCATTAGAGACAATTACAAAACTTTCTATCAATATAACCAGCAGAAAATCAATAGTTGTAGTCCTGCAAACTGACTGGCCAAAACTCACGGATGATCAAATGAAGGAATTAGGAAAACCCTTTACAGAAACGGAAATGTTGGGAGCACTGAACACCATGAACGAGGATGCTTCTGCAGAAATCGACGGGCTAGGGACCCGATGGTAGAAGTTTTTAAAACACTTACTGATACCTACGTTAAATAAACTTTTCAACCAATTCTTAGCGTCCAGGCTCATTGACGTAGATTTTGCACTAGCTATAGGAATTTTGATTCCAAAAAAGGTTCATGGCTCCAAGAAAAAATTGAGATTAATCTCAGTGCTAAATATAGACTACAAACTGCTCACTCAGACAATTATGCGTCAACACTCCACACCTGTTAGCGTATGCAGGGGAGGAAAACCTTACAAATTTATTTCGCATTTCATGCAAGGTTATGCAATCATTGTGTAGTACTTCCCGCACCAGTTCTCATCCAAAGTTCATTTAATCCACTCGTTGACACCACATTCCAGAAGTGTAACAAAAGGACTTTGAAATTTGTGTTTACCACTGAAGACAAGATTAACTCTATTATTTTAAGACAATACTGTAATCATTGGACACAATGTACTCTTAATAATCGATTTTACACCTTAATTGACTGTGCTAGAATCTATTGTCCGATACTTGCGAGGATCTCTTCAGTCGAAAAGGAAGAAACGTAAAACATGCATTCTATATATGTTATCAGCATTCACTTTCTGCAATTGATTCCTTGCAGAAAAGTCAGTCTCAAATCACAAGATTGCGCTCAGGGCCTCTATTTCAGGCACCACTGGCTGTTATTTGCCTGGTGGGACTGGAGGGAAGAGCCCTTAATGACCAGCATGAGTTGAACTCTGCATACCCACGTTGTCTGTTCAGTGTTTATCCAAAGTTCAGTACCTTAGCCACTACACCACAAGCGTGGTTTCCTGTGATACATCAGATTATGAGTAACGATGTGTGAACTATAGCATACACTTTTGTCAGTAGTTTGGGTACGAAATTACAAGACTTATAGGAAATGAAGAGGTAGGAGGAGAAACTGTTAATGTACCTTATGTAATTGAAAGGTGAAACGAAAACAAGAAGATTGATGACGATATGAAAGCTCTAGATTTCTTGTTCTTCCTTTCTTCATGACGTCTTTACATGAATGTTTATCGATTGCTGCCACACTTCATTACAAACCATTCGACAAATTACGTGTTAGGAACCCTCAATTATGTTTCCATACTCATTCAGTAGTACCAACTCGTGGGACAGGTTTCATTTTGTGGAGTTGTTTAACATAGCCAGCCTCTATAAATGAATAAATGGATCTTTGTCAACAAACAATATGGGAAGAATCATATGTCACAACTGCACGAATCCCGTTATGTCAACAGAACTATAGTAGAAATAAGGCCGATGATGGATACTGACGTCTTAACGGAGTTCATCACGCCCGCCATGTTGTTATACTCTTTCCACTGATATACATGGGTGGGATTTGTTTAAATAGTTTGATGTCCCCCAGAAACGTAATTTTTAAATTCTGTTATCGCCCAGTTTTTCGTCATATTTATTATAACTCACGATGTTTTATAAAAAAAATATATGAGAAAGATACGCACAAGAAAATACACAAAACCCACTATTTACACAGTGTGTTAAAAAATGGGTACGCAGTAAATAACATTACGGAGACACTTCGTGGAACGTAATGACACATCGACCAAAAAGAAAATTTGAATCACTAAGATAGAACTTAAGGATATTTTCAGGCTGGCAACACTGTGTTGACATCTACATAAGTTGAATTGCTACGAACATTTCATTTATGTAGGCTGTAATTTTCTTCCGTTATTTCCAAACGTTTTCTATGGAGACTGAAATACTTTTGAAGATGTTCTTACAAGTTTATGGTGTATCATGTACTGTTAATGCACCTATCTAGAGCAGTAAATTACATAAATGAATTATTTAAAATGTTAAAAAGAGAGGAAGAAGAAATAAGAAAGGAAAATATTATTGGCCTGGATGATTAAGATTTGTTAATAGCCCTTCTAGCAGATGTATGTTATGACCCCCTTGTGTGTGTTTTTTTCTCTAGCAGTTGATAAGTAAAAGCTTTAAAACGTGTTATTCTCGGGAGTATAATTTCATGATATCACTGCAAGAGTTTAAAACTCAGTCATGAATATTTCGATGTACATTTGCCAGGAAAGAAAATTCATATTTAACTCAAAACTCCGGGTCGTATAGTTCAAATTAACACTGAAAATACCGTATATACAGTTTTCTCTCCTGGAAAATATTTTTAAGGGGCGTTTTATTAGTGTGTCCAAAACATCATATTATACAGTATAATATTTTTGTGATTTGAAATATGTTAGGAAAGGGAAAATTACTGGTGTTCACCTGGCAATACTAGCTATTGCTCAGCTATCATATGGCGTGCCAATTCGTCGTCCACATTCGCCCTATTGCAAAGACGTAGACTTAGGCTCCGTGTTTCTTCCAGAAGATTCTGTTCGTGCGCAGGGTTAACAAAAATTATGAATAATGCACATTGGGTCCAATGTGCTAAAATATAAAAAAATAACAATAATGTTACTTAAAAATATGTCGCACTTCCCTACTTAACCTCAAAAGAATATGAACATTATTTATAGAATATGCTATTATATACTTATTTCTGTATACATATGAATAATACAAGTGTTGATAGTTGAGACTAATTCTTTCGGGGCTTCGGTTGAAAACTACCGGCTGGGTTTTTTAATCCTTCTCGAAAGCATGCATGAAAGAAACACTGCCTAGGTTTAGGTTAAACTGCTGCGTTTGAAAATTTATGATTAAGCCTAAGTCTAACTTAGACTAACACTAAAGCCGTCCTTGCAATTGGTCCATTTAGTTTACGTGATGATACTGCAGTGATCGATTAAAATCTGAAGTCAGAAGCAAGAGGCGATACTTAACGCCGACTGGGTAGCCGTGCGAGCTAAGGCTTTAGGCGAACGACTCGAAGGTCTTGGGTTCTAAACCCGGCAGGAGCATGGATGTTTGTGGATGTAAATGGTTTAAATGGTCGAATAGTGACTGGCCGAAGTTAAAAGTTACTAGACTGAACCAATAAAAATAGTTTACCAAGGTTTGTGCAATATTTAACGGCGTTTGCCCATTTTTTGCTTTAATCCAAAATAGAACAAACTTTCAGCTCTAACTGAGTGTTGTCGCTGAGTGGCGTATTTTATTTCATTTATGTCTTAATTCTTGAATTATGTACATACTGGACTGTGCATATATCATATTCTGTAAATAATATTTAAGTTATTGGGAAGAATTAGGATATAAATAAAAATCGGAACAAAGAGTGACAAGCGTAAAAACTTGAAACTTTGGTCCATTTTGACCCAAACTGGAAGTGAACGAAGGAGGTCAATTATTTCTCTTGGGTCTGCTTAAGATACGAACTAGATTTGTTAATGCAATCGAGCACTCCAGTATGATAAGTTAGAACTCACTGGTCGTTAATCTTACAAAAGGGCGTAACTCCAAATTTTTAAGTTTCCAGATAATTTGATCCTGGTATCGTGAATTTCGTCTCCTATGATCTGACGAAATTTATATCATTTCAATCTCCTACCAGTTTGGAAAAGTAAAGAAAATTTTAAAAGAATTTCATGGGTCGTAGTCTATTCGCCCTCAAAGAACGTAGTCAAAAAGAGAAAATCCTCCACCATAGTCTATTTGTTACAAGAAGTGAAATCAACATGATTTGTTTGTAATTGACTTACAGAGAATTGGCAACAGGGATAACTAAACTGCGTGGAATAAGTTTTCATCGTATAGGTAGCTTGCAACTTAACCTCTCATTCATCAAGAAGCACATATTTTAGATTAGGCTGCCTTTTTGAGAACCTTTTGTGTGAAATTGGACTAATTTGGAAGTCAATAACGTTCGATCTGCACTGCGATGAACTTGCGACAGTATTATTTGCCAACGAGTTTCGCTACACTGTAGATGTGGCCCTTTTCTGTACAAGCGGTCGTTTTCTACAGCTAGTTCTATTATACGCACAACATAACCTATATCTTCAACATATTCAGGGGTGGATGTCGGGCATGGCCGGGCCAGGCTAAAAGTTTTCAGAGGCCTGGCCGGGACAGACTAAATCCCGCTGGAGTCTGTTTTGTTTGTGGATAAACAGAAATTACTTTATAGAATCGATCGAACTAAAATTTAAATAATGTATTACCTTAATGTAAAAGTAAGTTATTAATACGCAGGCTAGTCCCTGACAGTGCCAAATTCTCACAAGCATTGTCATGTCCGCTAGCTTTGTGTTTGCTCAGGGTTTCTTTCAGAGAAACCTCTCCGTAGAACAGTTGTACAACTCCGAAGGTACTGTTGAAGGCTCCAGGAAATTTGAAACCAGGGGCGGACCGACCCGGCCGGAAATACGGAAATTCCCTTGTGACCCCCTCACCGGCGTCGATCCTTTTGTCTTGCAAGCGTAATGTTACCCAATAAATAAGACCACTTACTCCACTTTTGCTACTACATGTTGCTTTAGGGTTTTGTCGGGAGTCTAAAATTAACAATTTTCACAAGACTTATAGATGGAGGTAGTGTTAGTGTTATAATCTCAGCAGGCCTACTGTGTCTGCAGGGCCCTTACTAATCGCTAGAAGTGTCCTGTAATGTTTAATGATAAATGCACAAGGCTTTAACACATTCATACTCTTTTAAGGCGCAATATTTACATTATTAAGACTTTGTATTTTGACACCTAGGACCTGTTTCACGAAAGTACTTGCCAACTTTTCACTCTTCAGTTTTCATTTCCGGAAGACTGTCTCAAGAGCGCTTACCTTCCGCCACAAACCCTCGTTCTCATTCAGTCACTGTTCTATCATTTTGTGCAAGGAGTGTGATTATACTAGGCAATATTCAATTGTTAGTAAACTTTGAACTCCCAAAACTAGGCAACCAAACGACAGTACACATAAATATTGTGGTGGAAGGTTGGCGCTCTTGTGACAGTCCTCTGGAAATGGAAACCGAAGAGTGAAAAGTTGACAAGTACTTTCGTGAAACAGGCCCCTGATCAGTATCCTAAAGGCCTTTACAAGTTTTGGGGGGTCCTCTACCATGAACGGTATTGAAGGCCCTTGAAAGGTGGCCTTCAATACCGTACCGGAATCGAGATCTGCGTCCCAGCATCCCGAAAATAGTTCTCGGTACGTATAAATGTCCCGGTTCGCATCGAAGAATAGAGGAAATGGGAAATTATCGTTTCCTTTCTTTTTCCACGATTATATTCACTTTCATATATAAGTATAGAAGCTCAGAAATTTTAAAAGAAATCAATACATAGAACGAAGATTTAATTCAAGTTCACGATTCAACTACTTTAAATTGAATGATACATCTATTTCATTGGGCCAGGAACAAAGCGTTTTGTTGCTCAATGGTTATTGCTGTCGGTATTTCCCTTTATTTCTATCTGCCTCCTGTTTCAGAGGTATTTGTACCACCGATTGAATTTCTTGGTAATTTTACGCTGATCTTAACAACCCTAAGAAAAAATATACTTTGTTTAATAAAATCAGCAAGGTAACAAAGAGAAAAGTTAAAAAAAAATAGATAAAATAAAAACTTATGAGGTGGATTTTTTTTTTGTATTATTGAATAAAGTTTTTTTTAACTTTTCCTTCCTTTTATGTAACAATGGGCACATGCTTTTGTTGCCACTTCGACCAGGGAATATTTTAACAAGTTTAAAAGTAGTATCACTGTCACTGTGATTACTTAGGTGCAGTCGAATTTTGGACATAAAATTGACATAGTTTTTAACACAAGGAAGTAAATTAAAGTGTTTAATTTTTTTTTTTTTTGCACATTTCAAAGAGTTTCGTAAATTGGTAGCGTTCCGGATTTTCACTTTTAAAATATAGCAACCGTTGGTTTGAAGTATTTTAGGGTACCATGTCGCCTCAATTCTTCTGTTAGTGGTATTGGAAATATCGAAATCTAGAGCTCATTTTCCCACGCTTTTGGAAGCCTATATCGCTGAAATGAAGCATTCATCATTTTTTAAATTTTCATGTTAGGAATCCCGTGAAATAGTTTTGTTTGTGTTATTTTGCAACACCCTGTATATAACAAAAGGGAAGTCGTAACTTCAAATTTTACACGAGAAAATGAAACCAAATGCTTCTGCACAAATTTATTTCCAGCAGAGTGGTCCTCGAAGTGATTACAAAAAAAAAATATGGAACAGTATGCAATGGAAAAATCTTTTCAGTTACAACTAAAAAGCAATCGCGTAAGTGTAAAAATACTTGTCTTACGAGAAATTTAGTTTGATAGAAAATCATTATAACCATATTCGCACAGTTTTGTAACTTCTTTCTGGATATCGGTCACATCGCCTCTTCGGGTGAAGTCTGTTGCTGAGCGGAGTCCAAATTTAA
>JAGDQP010003749.1:64752-91021 GCA_022664845.1 Lepisma saccharinum
TCAGAGTTTCAAAGAGGGCAAATTGTTGGTGCGCGGTTATGTGGAGTGAGTGTGACGGCAGTGGCTAGTGTGTTAGGTGTGTCGCCAGGGACAGTGTCGAAGGTGATGACGGCCTACACAACACACGGGAAAACCACATCGGGGAAGCGGAACAGTGGGCGGAAGAAAAGCATCAGTGACAGGGCACGCCGGGTATTAAAGCGCATTGTCACGCGGAACCGTCGTGCCACTGCGGCGCAAGTGACGGAGGAACTCAATCAGCACCTCCCCCAACCTGTTTCGACAATCACAGTCCGCCGCGAATTACATGACATGAACTTACGGGGTCGTGTTGCACGGGCCAAACCTCTCATCAGGGACCAGAACGCTTTAGCACGCCGCAAATGGTGCCGCGACCATGCAACTTGGACCGTTGACGACTGGAAACGTGTGGTATGGTCGGATGAGTCACCATTCACCCTATTCCAAACCACGGGCCGTGTTTATGTGTGGAGAACGCCCAATGAAGCGTATGATCTGCAGTGTCTCCGCCCAACTGTGAAACATGGCGGCGGCACGGTGATGCTGTGGGCCGCAATATCATGGTTTTCATTGGGTCCTGTGGTCACACTTCGCGGACGCATCACTGCCAACGATTATGTCGCAATTTTAGGAGACCACTTGCATCCTATGGTCCGGATGTTGTTCCCGGACAATGACGCCATATTCCAGGATGATAATGCACCCATTCACACAGCTGGAGTTGTTGCAGCGTGGTTTGAGGAACATCGGGATGAAGTTTAACACCTCCCCTGGGCCGCCCAATCCCCAGATCTCAACATAATTGAACATCTGTGGTCCATCTTGGAAACACGACTCCGGCGATGATTTCCACCTCCATCTCTCTCACAGAACTGGCCGATGCCCTGCACGAGGAATGGTGTAATATTCCACTTGCTACCATTCACGACCTCTATGCCTCAATCCCACGTTCTGAAGGCGAAAGGTGGCCCGACACCATATTAATCTGGTAATTTGCACTTTCGTTCAGGTGTTTCCATTATTCTGATAAGCATCTGTATATTCTTAGCTCCCATTATATCTTATGTAGGAAGGTTGAATGGTGGAGAAACTAGTGTCTTCAACTCTAACATTCTAGACTGCGCCACATCCGTTAGACTCAAATGCATTAAAATCACTACATTTTACTTACGAACAATGGAAAATGTCATGTGAATATGAATATGGATCTCTTCCAATTTCCAAGCGTCTTTACGACTAACAAATACCGGTACACGTAAGAAGATAAAAATCATGTAGTATAAAGACTAAAGTTGCTGAAAACCGTAGTGGAACCAACATTATCTGTCTATTCCGAAGGACTTTAAAATCTATTATTAAAATCACGCAAGCCATTCCGCAGTGTTTCACTGCTTCTGCAATTAAATTGAGTTGCAAAGGTAAGGGTAAAACAACTGCCTTGTCATTCGCAGCACGACATAATCGATTTTCTCTTGTGTTATTCTTGCTATTGTGCATGGCATTTGAGAAACTCCAAAGAGATTATTTGTAGAAGAAAATAATAAACGAAAACTAGAGAGAAATTCCTTAAAACTTAAGGCAGTGAAAAATGCAGGGTGTTGAGTAGAAAGGTGTAATTAAGTACATGCAAATAAAAGTAGGTCATGACTCTCTTCAAATCCATCAAGATCTGACAGCAACTTTCGTTGATCTGCCTTATAGTGACAGTCAAATGGTAATGTTGTGAATTTAAATGTCAAAACATGACTGCAAATCAGGAGTGTTCAAAATTACAGACCATTCCGGAAACGAAATCTGGACTTTGGAAACTAAATGCTATCTATTCCTGTGATGTCCGAATAACGGTAATTCGACGGAATGTCGGAAGGTCAGAATTCTGATTTTGTATAAATTTTAGAAACTTGGAATTCAGAAGTTCAAAAAGTGGACGTTACTTCAAAACTTCATCATGGATAAAGTACCACTTATCCTCTTGAGCGTGTTTAGAATTCCAGAAACCTGGATTGTCACAATTTCTGAATCCCAAAATGTGGAAAGTTGGAATTTCGGAATGTAGAACTTTTGGAATGCCGAAATGTTCCAGATTCAGAAGAGTTCGGAAATTTGGAATTGACTTGCGGACCTGGACTAGACTTAGTTGTTACAACAAAGAAAGGAATGTGCTTACTTTATCCGTGCTTACTCGTTACAGATAAAATAAAAAGAAAGGGGGTTTGTTTCATAGAACATTGCGAATATAGGAAGAAATGGGATGGAGTTTGGGTGCCACTGTACGTTGGACAAATAATTGAGGATGCCGTGGAACAATAACAGCCAAGACCCACTGAACTATCTCGTAGTGTTAATGAAGTACTCCGCGCCATAGACAGCACCATTGCAGATATACGTCAAAAAGATTCATTTGAATCGATGTATTCCGCAGATTTGGAGTAAAGTGATTCATAATTACATGATAAAAAGAGATGTTAAATTCATGTGTAACTAAAGCTTCAGGTAAGTAGTTTAAGTGCTGCTATAATTGTTCACTAACCGTTATATTTAATTACTAGAAGGCGAGTATAAGAGTTTCGCGAAGATCGTTAACTCTGTCTGGAAAGGAACACGTTAAGAAAACATCCGGTCTGTCTTCTAACTTCAATTTTATTCAGCTCTCTGATCGGAAAACTAGGAGAAAGTAGACATAAAAGTGATCACTAGTGGGAAATGAACTGGTGACCGATCGATTAGGAAAAGAGACATCTAACTATTATTTTTTCATCTTGTTTTCGTAGAATGTGAACAGCGACCACAAAATTGACAAAAAAAAGAAGTAAAGTAAATATCTAAGAGTGCTTCATGAGTTATCCTCTTGATGTAAAATTTTATGAATCATATTAAGTTTTTTTTTCTGTCTGTCCCTAAGCGTTGGGCACCATTAAAGGATCGTTCAATTCTCCTTGTTTACATACAACTTTCAACAACATTCAACCTCGAAAAAAGTCCTGACGGGATTCAAAGTCCAGACGTATCAAACCACGGAACGCATATATAAAGTTCTTCTTCCTCTTGTATTTTTTACTAACCTGGTTTTACTAGCCTTTTTAGTACTAAATAAACTTCTCATAAGCATTCATTCTTTCGAAAGACGTAAAACACCTATAACGAGAAAGTTAAAAAGAAAATTACTAACCATCCAATACATTAAAACACGTGAGAGTGTAAGTGTGTTAAAAGGGAAATGAATACCATTACTTTTCACTTAAAAGTGTGGGGAGGAAGTTGCTTCTTGGGTCAAGGTAAGAGTTTATGTGACTACTGAAAGATCACTACAGTGCTTCTTAACGAGTATTCAGACAAGTAGTTCTTCGATTTCATTGACACAGCTTTGATGTCCTGGCATAATAGGTTCATCTGATCATATTCTAAAGTGTATCACGCTGTTGCATTTGTTTGTGCCAGATGCTCCCGTTAGTGAATTCTTCAGGTAAACACAAACTAAAAAGAATTAATGGTATAGAAACACCAAAAATTAGTTTCTTTAGATATTTTTTTCTAAATAAACCTTCTAAATTTATTATTCCCATATCAAGAAGGAAAATCTCTAGCAGAAATTAACGACCTGTAATTCTTAAAAGTTAAAAAATTATGTATAAAATAATTTTCTGATTTTTACTGCATTTTAGATAGAAGTATAGATTTTTAAATTTTTATACATTCATTAAGCTCGTTTAGGTCTCAAATATTTTGTAACCTGTTCTTCATAATATTTCCTACTCTTTGGAATTAACTGTTATAACTAACTAACTATATGGCTTATGGAACTCGCAAGTTCATCGCCGCAGTAAAAAAACGTTTGCCATTGGATTCTATTCTGGACAACATCAAGCCAGTTTTCATAACGAACACCTACTTCTCGAACACCTCTTCTAATATTGTCCTCCTAACGACGTCTCGGTCTTCCCAATGGTCTCCTTCCATCCGACCTTCCAACCAGGATAGAATATAATCTTCGGTTTTCCCACCCATTCGAACTACATGGCCTGCCCACATGAGTAGTCGCGATTTCATTATTTTTACATCTAGTGAGTCGTACAGTCTGTAGAGTTCTTCATTGTGCAGTCTGCTCCATTCTCCAGTCATCTCGTCCCGTTTCGGCCCGTATATCTTTCTCAAAACCTTATTTTCGAACACTCGTAATTTATGTTCATCTGCTAGGGTCGAACTCCAACTTTCGCAACCGTAAAGCACTACCGGAAGAATAACCGTTCTGCATATTTTCAGTTTCAATTTCCTTGACATTAATCCTTGTTAGAAGTTTTGGACTGAATAGAAACATGCGTTCCCCGATACTAAGCGACTATTTATTTCCTCCGTGACCTCATTTTTGCTTGTTACGTATACTCCTAAGTATTTTTTTTTTTTACTTTCTCTATGACCTCATTCGTAATTCTTATGTTTTTATTTCCTTCATTCCCTGTGTTTCGGCTTGTTATCATGTATTTTGTTTTATCTTTGTTTACCTGTAGACCTATCTCATCGCACTCTTCTACTAAGACATCGGTGTTGCTTTGTAGTGCATCTATATCGTCCCCTATTAAATCTACATCACCCGCGTATACGAACAGTTGATTCAAATCATTCACTGATAGTCCCTTTTTGTCCCCTTCAATTTTTAAAATCGCATATTCTAACTCGAAGTAAATCAGTAGTGGTCATAAGGCATCGCCTTATTTCAATCCGTTGCGAATCCTGAAATTATCTGACATATTATTACTTATCCGTAGCTTGCTTATGGGGTCGCTGAGACATATCCTAACTAGTTGAACAAGTTTTTTCGGAATTCCAAATCGTATCAGGATACTGTATAACTTTTCACTTTTGATAAAATCAATATATCTTTCTTAAAATCAATGTATAGCTGGTGAACCGTCCCATTGTATTCCCATTTCTTCTCCAAAATTTATCTCACGGCGAAAATATGGTCCAAAGTGGATCTATTACTTCTAAATCCACATTGGTGCTCTCCAATTTCATCTACGTATACACTTAGGCGTGTTAACAGAATATTACTTAATACTTTGTAACATGCTGGAAGTAACGAGATTCCGAGGTAATTATTACAGTAAGATCTGTCGCCTCTTTTGTAAATCGGAACCATTATTGAAGTTTTCCATTCATTTGGAAGCTCCTCTTTTCTCCATATAGCACTTATCAATGTATGTAGTTCCTTGATTAGTGCCGTTCCTCCCGCTTTAATTAATTCGGCTGGAATATTGTTTAATTCCTGGGGATTTGATTTTTTTTTTTTTAGTTTCATTACCGACATTTTGATCTCGATCTCGCTAGGTTCGGGAATCCACAGTTCTGCGGTATGGATTTCGAATTCCTCTATTTGTTCCCTGTTGTGTACATTAAGAAATTTGTCGAAATAACTTTTCTACACATCGACAATTTTAGTCGGATCCGCCTGAAGATCTCCACGTTCATTTCTAATCATTCCTAACCTTTTCGCCTGGTAACCTTTTCTTAACGAGTTTACCCGTTTGTATAGATCTCGTGTGTTATTTGTCTTGCCGTTTTTGTCAATCTCATGAATCTTCTGGGCAGATATTCTCGCTTTTTGTTTTTGAACCCGTGTGCGGCGTTTTGTTTCGCGTTATTGTAGTGGTTGGTTTTTGGTTCGTTTTTATTTCTTAGCCATCGTTGCTGTGCTTGTTTTCGTTCTTCATGAAGCTTAAGGAATTCTTCATCAAACCAAGGTTTGTTTTTCTGTTGTTTCTTCTCACCTACACGTTCCTTCGCCGCGCTTTTAACTGTTTCACGAATTGCCTCCCACACCTTACTTACATCAATTTCATTATTAATATCATCATTATTGTTACTCGACTCGGCTAAGATTTCGAACCTATGTGAGAGTTCGAGCTGGTAACCTGCTTTTATGCTCGGATTATTTAATAGTTTCACTTCGAATTTTAGTTGTTTTGATCCCTTGCTTTCTCTGTTCACGATGCATAACTTTTCTCTTACTTTTGTGATCACTAATTGATGGTCGGCGTCACCTTCCGCTCCTCTGTACGACCTAACGTACATTATGTTGTTGTATCTTCGTCTGTCTACTAATACGTGATTGATCTGGTTGAGAGTTTTGCCGTCCGGAGACACCCATGTGTATTTGTGTATGTCTTTTTGTTTAAAGTAGGTGCTCTTTACCAGTAGGTTTCTCGAAATCGCGATAGTTGTCAGTCTTTCTTCATTGTTGTTGGTCTTTTCTTGAAGGCTGTATTTGTCTATAGTAGGTCTATATTTTTCTTCCCTCCCTATCTTTGCGTTGAAATCATCCAACACAATTTTCGAATTATATTTTGGTAATCGGTCAAACAGCCTTTCTAGCTCATCGTAGAGTATATCTTTGTCATTAATGAGGAATCCAATTCTGAAATCGTGCGACTGTGTCCCCCCCCCCCCAACACACACACTTTCTTAAATATTAAATTGTGTTTTTAATACCTTTATAAATTCACAACACTTACTCATCGTACTTGAGTATGAAAAGGTGCTTATGGTCTGGAGTGGTGTTAATGCTGATCAATATAATTCAAAATTATATACCATCATACTCCTAAAAAGAATGTAGAAATTTAATCGTCTAATCAAACTCCAAATCGAAAGAAATGTTGTACGCTTATACGTGCCAAATGAAGATTAATGTTGATGACACAGCAGTACTGTTTTACAACCAACTGCTATCTAACAAAATGTCATCGTTACACGCTGAAAGAATGAACATATCAAGAGTGGAAGTCTTAGATAGAGGTTCCCAGGCAACAAAAATACTAGGAAGCGCAGTGAGAATATTTTTAGAAAATCGGTATTAAACTTCATGTTACAAAATTTTGCATAATTAATAATATTAATCCAGCATTTTGGTTACTGATCCACCAATCTCGAATAGCAAAACACATTAACTAAATCGTTTTTTGATTGTTATGAACGAGAAAAACTAGTTTAGCGGCGCCCAGTCGGGGGCCTGTGCACACGTGCTACCACTAGACTTCAGTAGTGAGGGACCATTTGGATAAAGTGTATGCCATCACTACAGTTGCGCCGAGACCCTTCAAGGCACAACCTCAACAACTTCCGTAGACATAGTAGCTTCTCAAGTATCAGTATTTGAGATAAAATTTTCACGGGACTGACAAACGGACGGACAGTCAGTCAGTCAGATCTGCTCTATGAAGTCTTGAACTCATCTGGCTGAGACATTTCCAACGACACCTCAACCACTTTCGTAGCTCTAGTAGTTTGAGAGTTAGTAGCTAGTGAGTTGAAACCTGACGGACGGACACGTGTGATCTATGTGGCTTTGACATCGTCTCGCCGAGAACTTCCCATACTTAAGTTATTCTTTATACACTCAGATCCTTAGAAAACAGACAAGATAAAATTTTCGAAGTCTGAAATGTTAAACAAGAGTGCAATACTGAATCAATATTCAATGGAGATATAAAAAGAATATTTCACTTGTTCATATCGGTAAAGTACCTTGCTTGACTGTTACCACAGTCCAGCTTCTGAAACTTTCAAAACTTTTCATCTGTTATTTTATAAGTATAAAGATCAGACATGCTTTTTTTTAACATGTTTGTTATAAATTCTTACATAACCGAAATACGCCTGAACGCACGCAACCCACACAACGCCTTAGACCTCATGATACCAGCTAGAGAATATAAAAACGTCTGCTGTGAATCCTACGGAAAGTAACTATTATTTTCAGTGACTAGGTTCCATAAAAAATAGGTTTCTGGCAACCTTTGTTTTCTTTTCCCTGTCTTCTGCAAAGATAGACATTTGGAAGCTGAGCACGTAGTCGCTCGTCAGCTGTCTTCACCCTATTCGGTCCAGGACCATCGTTCGAATACATTTTATCCGTTTTCTCCCCTCCCCTCCCCTTTCCTCTCTCTCTCTCTCTCTCTCTCTCTCTCCATATTCATCCTCCAAGATCCAGGTCGTCTCCTGACTCTGCAAAATTGACATTCTTTCCCGTCCCATATGAGAATCTATCAGAGTGAGAAAGGTGTTACACAACTGTCGTGCTGGCAAACTTTTAGGTACACACACACAGAACAGTGAAGTTATGCTTTGAAAGTGCCTTAGATATGACATATTGGCAGACAGTAAGGATTATTAATGTCAAATATGTCCAGAATGCGCTAGTTGCAGGTGAGTAAAGTGGATTGCTATCAAATCCACATGTGCAGTTATGAAAAGCAGAGTTAAAATATAAGTAGGAAGCTAAATAACGCTTCTAATTTACTTCTTAATCTTATTCCATTGAACAGGTGAATCCAAATTTAAAAAAAATTCAACATACGATAATATATACTTCCTGGCCTGTCACAAGAATTCTACTTTATTACGTCTTTTAGAAATGTATTAATTTTCTTACAGCACTGCGCAACACCGGAATTTCTTTGAGATTTCACGTAATTTCTCTTGGTGGGAGCGCAGCAAGTTTGAAAGTTTTCAGCAGAAGAAAATAAATTGTGGCAAACGTCCCCAGGGTATTTTATGCTTCTGTATGGCAATACCGTAGATGAATTTCTTTTTTTTTTTTAATTATTATTATTTCAACTTTAACTGTATGATCATCTTCAATTATCTATTTTATGCAATGTGATAAGAAAAAAACACAATTAAAGAAAAACACTTTAAAAACATACTTTTCTTAAACAATTTGTACTAAAAAGTAAAAAATATTTTTGGTTATGCATGACAAAAGAAAAGCATGGGGCGCGCTTCATAAATATATAAATATATAGACACATATGAAAGTAACAATGAAATATTGTATTGTCACCGCTGTGCAAAATTTCATCATTCTATGACGTCAGGAAATGAGTTAAATTAACCTTGCAAGATTTGAGGACACCACGAATCATTGTGGGCTACAATGGTAGAGCGCTCACCTCTGACGTTTCAAACCCTGCTCATGCCATGTGGGCTTTGTGGTGGACAAACACCGTGTGCGTGGGTTTTCTCGGAGTTATCCCGTTTCCTCCCACTTTCTTAATTCCACCAATCATCTCATCATCATCCATCCGGCCTGAGTCAAAGTTGCCTTAACAAATTAAATTCAAATTCAAACCTCGAACCACTGGAAACTAAGGTAAAGAATGTAAAAGGGGATATTTTCACCATTTATTAAGTTTTCAAACATTGTATTTAGAGTTTCTGTTCTTTATATTCGTATAAGTAGATTCTTAGACCATACTGGCCGAGTATAAACGGTTCTCTTCTATTCCCGTAACGAATGAAACCTACAATGTAAAATGTGTTCCGTATCACTTGTCTCCCCATCGGAAATCAAACTTCGGACCCTGGATTACAAGACGATATGTAGCTTCTCGTACTTACTAGTGTACCACATACAAAAGTATTCTTTTTTTTTTCTGTTTACTACAAAGCTTGAAATTGTTTTAAATATGTTTTTATGATTTCGCCGAGAAATGAATTCAGGAAGCAAAATCCCTTCGTAAATTTTAAAAATAATTATTGTTTCGATTCGACAAAATATGGCTGTACAGCAAGGGTCCATTTTAATGTTTATAAACTCAAGTACCGAGCCGCCGTAGCTCAGTGATAGAGCTGGCGTAGTATTCGGGAGGTCATGGATTCGATCCCAGCGGCGATCCATCCTGACTGAGGTTTTTCCAAGATTTTCCTCAGTCACACCAGGCAAATGCCGGGATGGCACTTTCAAGATAGGCTCTGGCCGACAACTTTCCGAATCCTTTCCTCTCCTTATCCCTGTTTGAGCTTAAGATGCCTAAAAGCTATCAATAAATAAAAATTCAATTCAATAAACTGAAGTTTAAATGAGTAATTAACACTGAAGTAATTAAATTATAAATGTTATTATCACATAAACTATGCTAAAGATTTAATTAAGTCAAAATTCTATCCTTAGCTTTTCTCTGCTTTCTCCGAGAGGTTTTTGCCTTCCCTAACATCGTTTGCTCACAGAGACGAAAATCACGTATTTAGTTTTATTTGCATAAAATTTTATTTGGGGGTCTTAACTGGCAATTTCAGCCTAATCCCATTACATCTTAGAGATCAAATCCCCCGGCGATCACTCTTTAGGAACCACGGATGGCGGCCAAGCGTGCGAAACTGAAGAAATCTCCTCAAAATAGTTACTTAACATGACCGGCAGCAGGTTGAACCCACGTGCCTTCCTTCTGCTGATCCGAAGCGCGCGACCTTACCGACTGGACAACGGGGGCTAGATAACACGTGTTCAATTATTCCTATTAGATAGCGATTTTTTAAAATATCTCTTATGCCTTGATTTTTGACAGTTTTAAATTTTCAGTTCGAGTGAATTTCGTAGGGATATCCCTTTAAGCCCTGTTTTTCTGTACAAGCGAAAAACATTGATTTCGTATTTTCTACACTGTAAAACACTTTTCGTATACATCGTATAATTTTTTTTTATATATCGCGATAAAAGAGATGACCCATTTTATGTGCGCTAAAAATGTGGAACAAGTGTAGATTTTTAAGAGTTTAAACTTGAGAATTTTCACGAAAGTCAGCGTGTATCACTCCACTGATGTTCCTATCGAAAAAGTCATAAAGTTTATGAAGAACTTCTAGTCACTTATTCAGTATCTCAAATCGTTTAGAAAAAAAATGATTGAGTAACTAGTACATAACTTTTAACTCAATTAAGCTTTTTGATAAACAAAAACGGCATCTTTTTGGAATATATACCATATACCGGTAAGCTATAATGAGATCATAGATTTGAGAAAGCGAAATTTAAGGTTGATGAAATACTATAATTATTACCTTTCCTCTACTTGTAAGGGTATGCAGCGAATAATTTGATAATGGTCTTATTTTATCATGAGGCAATATTTGTAAGTAGTCATAAGTTGGAATGCGAGCTGCATTTTCGAAATTTACCTTGTTAGTATTTTCTTTCGGCGGTACGGGTGGGGAGTGCTCAGTCATACGAGGCCAACAGCAAGATATTACATCTAATTAAGTCCCTCATCACTTTTTTTCCTTTCCCGTTCGTGAAAGATACATTAACAGACTACTGCACTTCAAATTAAAAACATATTTGGGCTGAAGATGTTAATTCAATCGTGGGCTACGTTAAAAAGTTAACGAGATGAAAAATCCTTAAAATCGCGCAAAATATCCTAATGTTTTAAAAGTTTAATAACTTTCTATGGTAATTTCATTGCGTCTAAGGAAGCTTTAATCAGGCACAGGAACTTTGTATAACTCGAACACGTTGCAATGATACGACATTTTAGTAATCAAACGCTATGGAGTTAGCGACTTGTTATTAACATCCTAAACGAGCTGGTTAGGACCTACAGTTCCTACATAAAGTAGGTCCTGAACTACTCCTGACCATGGCAGGAATTGAATCCATGACCACACGCAAAAAAAAAGCGAGCGCCCTAATCCCTCGGCCAAACGCTATTGAGTAACACACACTCACAAAGGACACATTTCTTAAGAATAAACGCAATGGAGCTACGCCCTGGTATCCGTAGTGTTCCCAATATCTATCGAAGCTGATAGTACGGAAGAAATAGTGTGTGATAATGCGTTGGTAAAGATTCACAAGGTTAACAAGAAAGAAAAAGCAAAATGACAATTAACAGTAATGTGTTAAGCATATCCATTACACAATCATCTGCTTTGAAGTGTTTTCGATAGTAGTGAATGTTTGAACGAAATTTAGAATTTGAATGTTATTTATGAGCTTTAGGCATCTCAGACCGGAACGGAATTCAGAAAGCGAACACTATGAACTACTATGAAGCATATCATTTAGTATTAAGTTTGTTCTGCCTGTCATGAAATACTAATGATTTACACAAAATAATAAATCAGATTCTGTGAGATGAGATGTCTCCTTGGACAACTCAATTATCCATTGTCGAACAATTTCATGATCTAAGAAAACAAAATAGTTTTGTTTGAAACATTGCCTAATAACAAATAATATAAACAGCAACGAAATTTTAATTTTTGCTGTTTATATTAATATAAACAGCAAAAATTGTGCTGTGTATAATATTTTTCAAGTTAATAATACATACTTAATAACAATTTACGAAGTAGAAGAACTTATGGAGTTACAGTAAATGACTATTATTCAGCTGTGTTTGTTTCCAGCTTGATTTACATGTCTTCCTTTGAAACACGAAGTTAAATAATGGTTCACAGAAAGTAAATGTTTTAAACAAAAGGAATGGTAAAGGTTTTACCGTTCATACCAGGTGACTTTCCATTTTGGATGGGTAAACATGAAAATAAAAAAAATAAAAAATACGATATGGTAAATGACTTTCAGTAAGTGCCCTGGCGTCACAAGATCACGAGAAATAGTCTCAAGGCTAGTGTTCACGAAATGCAGCAATGCAGTAGTAGATACGAGAGATGTGATGCTTTTGCTGTTATTCATAGTTAACCTGAGTTATAAGTGAAAGGCTGGTGTTTGCCTGGAGTATGGAAGTGTGGTAAAAGAGATAAGTATGGCTAACAGCAGGTCTATAAGATGGCCGCTTGCCAAGTGTCAGAATTTCAAGTTTAGTTTGGTTCTACTATCAGCGGCGCAGCTGATGGCGAATTATTTCTTTTCAGTAATAGGAAAAAATAAAGAAGAAGAAAACGAATACAGTAGAGACCCTATTATTTGTAGCAAATACTACCGATGAAATGTCAAGTAAAACCGAAAACGATGCGAACGTATTCTTCACATACTTTTTCTTTCTTAAAAAAAATAAAAAATAAATAAATAAAAAATAAAGCGAGAGGACCTCAGTTCAATCCGTATGTATTTATATTTGTTCGGTCACTACTTTTCAATGAATTCCACCGATTTTAATGAAACTTCCTGTATTTAATAGAGAATGTTTCTGTAGCCGTGCTGTTGTAGAATCTTTAGAAGAAAAAAAAGGAGTGAAAATTATCAACCATATATTTCTTTTATGTGTACATGTTGATTAAAGTACTTGACAGGTAGGTAAAATAAATTGACACTTAATAATTACTAGCTACTTATCTTCAAGGATCATGTCGCGAAACTATCGTTAATCTTAATTGACTTGAACTAAAATTAGGGCAATTGTGCTAGTTATCGGACAGTTGAATGTAAAAGTGGCAATATTATGCCTACTACTGCTTGTAAAATAACAATGAATGTAGAAATCAGAAGCGCAGAGTATTTCAAACCAATCACAAATCACGTTTTAGATGTGAAGCCCGGAAACACGTCACTGTCAACGAATCAAATCGTGGTTTGTGGCTGTTGTGCAGTACTTGGTATGATGCAAACGTGATTTGCGTTACGACATTTTTTTTTAGATATAAGGGATAAAAATGGACAGCCATGGTAAGTTGCACGCTATTAATGCTTTTCTTAGTGTGTCTAGGTTTGCGCTGACAAAAAATTAAAATAAGTCTTTGCGATTTTATGTGATTGTGAATGAAAATATAACGTCCGAAAACTAACGTAAGATTAGCTCCATGTTATTAAGTTCTCGGACAAATAGTGTCCGGCAACAGAAAAATCCCTTTCAGTTACTGGACATTAATTCAACTTAAAAAGAAACATCTCTATGGCAAAAATCTCCAATGAAAAGGTGGTCTGCGAAGAGAAATTGAATTTGAATTTTATGTATGGTCTTAAGGCTAAAGATCAGACCGGGATAGGGGAGTGGAAAGGATTCGGGAGGTGTCGGCCAAGGCCAATGTTGAAGGTACCATCCCCGCATTTGCCTGGTGTGACCGAGGAAAATCCTGGAAAAACCTCTGTCAGAATGGTTGTCCACTGGGATCGAATCCACAAGCTCCTGAATACTATGCCAACGCTTTACTACTGAGCTACGACGGCTCAGTTCTGCGAAGAGGAAAATTGAGAGACTTCCATTGGCAATAAGTTCTCCATAGTACATCATGGTCTTTCAGAGAAAAGAAGAAAATGCCAGAAGGAAAGAACAAGAAAAAAGACAAAGAGCAAGAAAACAGTTAAAGGAAAGTCAAAACAGAACAAAACAAGGAAAAGTTGTAACAGATATAGCAGCAGATTACAGAGATGGAGCCATTTAAGGAGAATGTTTAGAAATAATTCATGACTTTTCAATTCTGGATGAAGAAAAGCCTGTGGGATGTGATAATTTTGAAAGTGCACTTATCTTACTAGTGCTGATTAGAATAAAATGGGAGAAACTTGCTTCACTTGTTACAAATGAAATCTTAAAGAATTATTCAGCATTATTCAGTGTGCAGTTTCTAATATATCCTCATTGCTTAACATATTACGAGTTTTTATCTTGTTTTGAAAGTATGGTAAGGAATTTAGTCAAAATGTACTAGGCCTATTCTACTGAGTGTAGTGAATTATTAAAATATGAATAGCCTAGACCTAGGGTTTCTTTGTGAAATTATGGAATAATGTAGATAATATGGCATCTAAATTGCACTCCATTTTAAATAAGATTGCAAAATGTGAACAAGGATCGTTTTTACGTGATTCGGACATTTCTGAAATTTAGTACATTGTAGAATAAGCAATGTATATGGAAAATGATTTTCAGCAACATCTCCACGAATTTCTTTGAAATAACAACTGTCCGGAAAATAACAACCACTGTCCGAAAATTAAAAATATTGTTTTTTTTTTTTAAAAAAAAACAGTATTTTTTGTGTAAAATCATGAAAATATTGGAAATTTGATTGGCTGATGATAATTGGTATATATTTTCTTATTTAAGGCCATCCTTGTTTTACCTTTGACACAAGCGATTAAACTTTTACATGCTGTTAATAGTAGAAGTACTGCAAGGTGTCCGAAAACTAGCACAATTACCGGTCTAACTGCTAAATAAATTAAATAACCTCAAACATGTACTCGGTCTGAGCCTCAGATGCTTAAAGGCCATAAATAAAATTCAAATTCAAACATGAACTAAAACGTGGAAAATAACAATAACTTTTGACAAACAACTCGTCTAAAAAAATGTTCTAAAATTTAAAAATCATTACAATATCTCAATTTCTTTTAGATATATAAAACCAACGCTGTCATTCAATGTCAACAGTTTTTTGAAGTATGAAGTTAACGAGTTTGTAGGAAAGCTGCAAGAAACGTGGAATGAAAATAAATTTGAATAAAAATGAAGTTTGGTAATTGGCAAAATCGGACTACAGCAAACATAAAAAATTGGAAGAGAAAACGTTGAACAGCTCCAAGTAATTAGGAAGTTTTATAAAGTGAGGATATGAAATAGGAAAAAGTTATAGAGACGACAATAGTAATGGCGTGAGAAGCCCTTAATAAGAATAACATACAAAAAGAAGAGTGTGTGTCTCTTGTGCAGATCAATGAGCAAAGAGTTGAGGAAGAGTATGTTTTCTATGGAGTATTATAGTGTATGAAGCAGAGACAAGAACTTTACAGAAGAGTGAAGGAAGAAAATCGGAAGCGTGAAATGTGGACATTGAGAGACCGGAAAAACTGCTGGATACGGGAGATACGTAGTGAAGAAATGTGGAAGACGATAGGCAAGAGACGAACAACACTAGAAACAATAAAGTGAAAATACAACCGGTTAAGACATTGGTTGCACAGAAATTACATACGGAGGGACATAATTCAGGGAACAATAGGAAGAATGCGAATCAAACTTCTTAATAGTATTAAGAAAGATAAATCGTATGCTGACAACTGACAAGGTATCCTTCCATACTTTAAGTGGAGAATTGTGTTAATTATACCTGCAATGAAATCAATTACATTTGTCCTGTACTCGACCAGAAAATAAATTTGCGTCCATGCTTAGAAAAGGAGTTATGGTTATAAAAAGGTAATCCAGAGTGCGAGAATATAATTTTTGGTTACAGAAAGGAATTTCGCCAGAGCGCATTTTGTCACCAAATTCTTGATAACAATGTCAAACAAAAATAGAAGTATGTGGAACACACTAATGTACATCGTTTACGAAAGGGAAAACCCAAATATAGGCAGTTGTTCAAAGTAAAGAAAAGTGCAAAGTTGAATTGCAATATGCAGACTCCATTGTGTGTAGCAGAAAGTGGATGGAAAAGTATGAAATGTATAATAAAACTATGTTTACTGTGAGTTATATGTTTCGTTCTTGAGCCATGCCTGAAACGAAAATCGGAAAAAATCTAATTTTTGGATAAAAGTGGCCTCATTTGAACACGTTCTGCAAATGTAAGAGCAACTATAAACTCTTGGTATTAGACAAGTTATAGTTTTTGTAATTCATCTCGTGACGTGTTATTCGCTACGTATAACTTGTCTCATAACACGGGTTTACGCTTATCCATACATATGCACAACGTGTGTTCAAACGAGGCCACTTTGATTCAAAAATTAGAACTTTCCCAATTTTCGTTTTTGACCTGTAATTTTGGGACGACTCATTAGCGAAACATAGATTATTGTACGTGTACGATGTATTAACCATTGTACGTCTTATAAGTTTCCATCCAGTTTCTGCTGCACACAATGGAGTCAACGTATTGCAGTCCAACTTGCACTTTTCTTTAAATCAAACAAATGCATATATTTGTTTTTCCTTTTTGTAAACGATGTACACTACTCTCTTCCATATACTTCAATTTTTTGTTTGACATTGTTATCAATAATTTGCTAAAAATGCGCTCTGGCGAAATTCCTTTCTGTAATTTCACTGTTTTTCACCCTCTGCGTGCAAATTTATTTTATGGTCAGCAATAGGACATATCGATGGTACTTTGCAGCTACCTGTTATCCGAAAAACTACAAGTTTAAAGGAGAGCGATAAACTCTAATATTCGTGCGTGTTAATAGGTGGCGGCGCTGATTAGTTTCAAGCTCATAAATCAATATCTGTTGCACTTATTAACATGAGGGGCAGTGTATTATGTAGGCGAATGTTTCTACCCACATTCGTGTTAAAAACTGAAAATCGCTTATCTTGAGATATGAGGTAGCTGCAAAGTACCATCGATATGTAGTTGATTTCATTGCAAATATAATATGGAAGGATACAAGGAAAATGTAAGATCGGGATGAATGGAGAGGACTTAGTTTGCCTTGAATAACCTGCCGCCTTCGGCAGAACATAATCTATATGGTATCGTGACGATGAATGTTTTCTTGCTTGCATTGTATTCGGACTGTTCGTAAATGGAAAACGCAAAAATAAATCATCAGTAGACATAGTAAGAAGTAACTAATTATGAGGTTATAAAATATGTTTTTTTTAAAATATAATTATATTTATGATAACTGTGCCACAGAGATACATGTGTCTTCATTTATCAGCGAGTGGTTTTATGTTAACCTTTCTTAAATTACCCTAATGTATAGCTCAACATGTGTCAAAACTATTGTCTTCCCTTTGAAGCATGGTTCAAATAATTTACCAAAGCTGCCTTTATGAAATAGCCTTCGTATTGTATTTTATACATAAACTCAAAAGCGTTCAATATTCCAGCTCTTTTGTTAGGCCTCTGAAATATGGCAACACTAATACATGTACTCAACAGGGGAACCATTATCTTTGCAGCTGGACAGGCGGAACAAAAGAAAAGCCCGGTTCAGCTTCGCAAGTGGAAAGGGTTCAGGGGGAAAGAGAGCATTTGGTACAAACGAAACACCGTTCGAGATGAAACACACAAAAATCTAATGTTCTCTGGGAATTTTAATACAAGCCAATTTGTTGGCAAATTCCATGTACACTCCACAGAAGGTCAAAGGGGTAAAAGATAAGTCGTTAATTTTTTTTTAAAACAACAGAGAACATGGAGAATTTTTGAAAAATTAGTACACGGAAGGAAATACAAACAATTGGTATTACTTTCAACATTAATATGTAGAAAATGTGTCATGGTGTTATAAAAGAGTGAAATATAGCCATAGTGTCCCACTAATTGTAATAATATTATTAAAATAAAATTTAGGTGAAAAATGCCCAAATTAGATACGCACAAATGAAGAGTATACAGGAAGGACGAACAGAGTCCAAAATTTGTGAAAAAGAGGTAATAGTAGCATTTTATTTTCGTATTAGATAACTTCCACGTGACAAGTATTAAAGGGGCTCAATCAACTGAGTGAGATGTTTATAGACAATTCAAGATGCCGAGAACAATGGAGAAGCATAGAGATTGCAAGTTTATTTTACTTTCTCCTTGAAAATCAATTCTTTTTACTGTGTTAGTTTTTCCTCTGTACCCTTCAAATAGAAGTACTAACAAACAGGAGGATAACTAGAAGCAATGATAGGATATCGTGAAGAGGAAAGAGGAAAGAAAGAATGGGATATAAAAGAAATATTAAACTAAATGAAAGAGAAAAGAGATGGAAGAAGATAAGTACAGAAGAATCTAAAATATGTAAAAGAAACTAAATAGGTCCGAAGAGAAAGCAAATGATGATAGAGAAATACAACAAAGCAGAACTTGAAATAGCAGAAGATACGAACCGATGTATATGAAAACAAAATGGTCGACTAGAGAAAATTGGTAAGCAAATCTATCTAGTTGATAGAAGACAGAAATGGTAGTCTCATTGATGATCAAAATGAAATATTGAATGGATAGAAGGAATACATAGTAGCTGTGTGTACTAAACATACGAATGGCTAGTGAGATTTCCTTATTCAAACATTATTTATATTTGTTGATTTCGCTTCATAATTTTAAATCTATTTGTAGTGATATGCTGTCACTAAATTTTGTATCTTAGGGATTTTGGAGGAGCAAGGAGTAATTACTGTACATGTACTGTTTACTGTATGCAAACTGTATACGAGCACATTAGTGAGATGTCTAATGTAATAAAAATTATGGCTCCAGCTCGATTTCCGTGCCTAGTTTAATTCTTTTGGTGGGATTTATAGTTTAAAGTGTTTAAATTGTCAAATCGTAAGGTGTCATTTTTTCATTATTTCCCTTTTTGTCAAGATAGTGCCCAAAATTGTCGCTTTTCTGGGGTAGAGCAATCAAAAATGAAACCTTAGTCCAGCATATCCCCATCAAACTTTACATGAATATTTCTAGATAACCTAGAAACATGACTGTGGGGTTCAACACCTGCCCGAAGCACCCCTATTGACAGTATTGCCATCTATACATGAAAGTGAAAATATGGGTTTATATCTATACCGCTCAATGTATCTGTACTAAACTTCGCATGATCGTTCTTTGAAACAACAAAAACACGATTGTTAAAAGTTCTTATCCCCCAAAAGCACCTCAGTTCTCAGTGCTGCCATCTGAATATACAAAAGTGAAAATATGATTTACTTCAAAAGACAATTGTTGACTTTGCTCCGCACGAACGGGTGGAGGCATCAGCTAATATTTTATAAATTTGACGCTCTTAATTACTAAATAAACTTTTTCGTGGATTGAAATCAATCGAAGCAGAACTTTTCTAGTGCCGTTCTTCTAATGAATTCTTAATGTGCTCGTATCTTAAGCATCGAGAACAAACTCGAAAGGAAAGGCTGGGTCAAAGGTTCCTGCCAAATTTCTTGTAAGAGACAATTCAAACATGAAATTAATTTATAATATAAGACGTTTCCATTATATAAAGAGATAAAAGCTCAACAGAATGACTTGGCAAAGCAATATTAAGTCATCCTTCAGCTAGTGACATCAATATTATAATTGGCTATGGTACTCAGATATACAGTAACAAACCAAACCTTTTCGATAATTGTTGAACTGAACAAGCAGGTACACTCATCCCACTCCACGTACTGGATATTATTACAAATCATTGTGGTAATAATAAAGAAGTTGATATACTTTCAGCAAACACTGATGTTTTTCTTTTCTTGATGGAATTACTTTGCAGCGTCTCAGTACAAGATTACCTTTACTTGCTGATGGTAAAGGACAAAGACTCAGAAAAATCAACATACGTGAAAGATGTCTTATCACTGGTGAAGCTAGTGCAGAAGGTCTCGGTCTTCATGCATTCGCTGGAGGCGGAGGGGAAAGCTTTTGGCACTTCAAAAGAGAAATGGAAAAAAGTTTATTTAAATCTTCCTTGTGATAGTCAAATAGAAACAGCCTTTCAGCAACTTGGTGAAGAAAGAAAGGATCCATTATCTTACTCGAAAGCGTTTGAAAAATGTGTCTGAATGACATACATGAAAGACTGAAATTTAAACTATCAAATAGTAGCATGGCGTTTATTCTCTTCGAAGACTTTAGAAGGAAAATATTGCTCCTTTTTCCATTGCAAGGGCTCTCAAGCTACAGATCGAATATAATTTATTTGATTGCAAAAGGCTACAAAGCCAATTTTAGATGGAAATGGACGGGAAACGACTGAACAATGTTTTGTGGTATCTGTTAAATGTCTTTATCTGCCAGCATCTTCAAGTGTCATGGCAGCATCTTATCTGCCAGCATCTTGAATTATTTAAGTGTGAACACAAGGAATCGTGCACATGAGAAATGCTCTTGTTTCCGTGCATATCTCTGTAAATGCAATGACTGTTCAAAGATTATCAAAGCGACTTAATAGTGGTTTAAGTGACAGAAACTAACTAACTCTATAGCTTATGGAACTCGCAAGTTCATCGTGACAGATGATCAAGAAAATTAAAAGCTGTCTGAGAATATTTCCACTTTCCAGTATTAGTTATTATCTGCAAATACATTCCATTATTTTAAAATGAAAAGGTTCAACTATGGATATTATTAATCTTTCATATGTGATGAAGTGCTTTTATAGCCTTGCAAATAAATAAATAAATATTTAAACAAATATAAGGTTTCCTCTTGATTGCCCTACCTCCAGAGAAGTAGCCATTTAGGGCGCCTTCTTCGAAACAGGAAAATGATTTAAGGAAAAATTACCACTCTACAATTTGAAAATCTACACACTTTAAACTATAAATACCAGCAAAGAATCAAACTTAGCGCGAAAATCGAGCGGGAAAACATATATTACCATACTACATCGATAGGATTTCGTCATACAGAATGAAGGAATTGCTGCAATGACATACTGTCATTCAAAACTGAACTTTTGTGGTTGTGGCAGAGTAACGAGCGACCAACGTTTTGTTTGGTATTTTGAACAGAAATTTTATATAGAGCATTTCACTGCAAGTTCCAATAGCTTCTTTTTCGAAGATGTAATGCATACTATATGTTATGCGAAAAGGACAGAGAGAGTTCCAGACAGGTATTTCTATGAAATGTTTAGAAAAGCCGCTCATTGGTCTCGCGAAATCACGATATTTAACTGGCAGGAAATCGTAGTAACACTTCTTCTATTATGATAAACATCATGGATACGTTAATGACGTATTTTAAGCAAAACTAATTGCAATAATGTGCTCGGTATATAATTCGTAAACAAAGAACAAGAATGTACTATAGTCGCTCCTTACTCTAGCAAAATCACGAAAGTTCAAATTTTAACAATATAATTTCAACACTGCCCTCTTCGTAAGTATGTCGTGGGGTTTGTAATGTGTGTTGTCTTATCCAGCAATTTACTTACCATTTTAAGACATCACCAAAAATTCTCGTTATCAAGAATATAGAGGATAACAGAATTTTAGTATGAGGCATATTGTCTATTATCAATATCCTCATCATATATTCCTTGGAATAATTGATCACTTATTAACCAATTACCTGGTATAAAATTCTCCTTAAGTAGGCCTCTCTGGTAACACCTAAAGAAAATACTCAACCTCGATGTTACAAATAAAGGGTGTTCCTGAAGTTTAATTTCAAAGGAAAACATGTGAAATATTTTAAAAATTTAAATAAAGCTTTTATTTCTTAAGTTTCTTTCTTTTCGTGAATATTAGAAAATCACAAAATATGACACTCACGTTCCTGGGCAATATTTATAACCCAAGGAGAAAAACAATTATAAAAGAACAATTCATTCATTAACAAAAATAACCTGTTAATATATTCACCTTTTATGAAGAAAGAAGAGTATTTGATTATACAAACAAGGAAAATTTAACTAACCAAAACAAGCAATTTTCTATAATCAAATCAAAGAAATAACTTAAATACATACCTTGTCATTAGACAAAATTTTCAAGACTTCCTTTTCGTTTGCTTTTCCTTCATTTAATCAGCAAACTATCATGAACCATTCTAATAAAATTTTATTACACAAAATTTCTTTCGAACTAGAATTTTAAAGGATACGACCTCTTCCTCAAAGGATACTGCAGGTTTTCACTAAATATGGTATTTTAGTATTTCAAAAAAGGACAATCAGTCACAAACTTCACTGTTATTTTTCCTGAACAATTTAACTGTAAGGATTTTCCCCTCACTATCCTCATTTCACTCTTTTCCGATCATTCTTGTTAACCAGGAATTACCGTTCCTCAAATTCATGAAAATGGATTCGTGTGTACATTCACAATAAAACGTTATTTCTATTCATACACAAAATCTCCTGACAGAAATCAGTTACGAGAAACAATTCACCACTTTCAGAAATTTAGGATTTATTTTCCACATCGAAATTTCACAATCCCTGTATTCTTTAACTTTCGTTGGAAAACTTAACACAGAGTCCTCTCATACCAATAAATTCAACCAAACTGGCACATAAACCCAAGCATGGCTTGTGCCCCCTTCCACCTCCTGTCTCGATTTCCAGCACCAATCACAAGGTTACATTTAAACCAATTAGAACCTTTACAAATCAGATCTTTAACAAAACTCTTCATGATATCGTAAGTTTTCGCACTGGATTTATATGATGAGTCATCCTATCAAGGATTTACATAGGAAGGTATTTTCCGGTAGCCATTTTTCTCCCAACATAATTTTGAATCAGAAAAATACACTACAGGTTGTACATAATATATCTGAAGCAAATAGGTGTTTTTCTCATACGACCCGTAAAACATTCGTACGCAAAATGGCAATTAGTTAATTTTTAATAGAAAGTTATCTATCATGCTTTCCTCGAATTTTACTATTTCAAAATAATCAAAGAACAACAAAGTGAAAACCAAATAATGAAAATGGTGATACCTTTCCAAACCAAAGTTTTCAAGATATTCCGATGAAATTTTCTGCAGTTAGTGTCAAAAGGAGGTTAAAATTTAGTATAGGAAAATTATTTTCACAGTGTCAAAGCTTCAGGACTGTGAGCAACTGTGGAAAATTTGATGAAAATATCTTGCAAACTTTCGTTTTCAGATGCCTGTTCCTCAGTTACACGAATTAATTAACAGTGCATAGTATTTTTAACGTATATGTGTTATTTAATCGAGCGCGTGATTACCAATATCTCTGCTAGCATACTATATACCCAATTCGCACTTTCGAACTTCTCGGAGATCTGATATGGCAATTACAGTCCAAAAGTATATTCTTACTGTCAGTTTATGACGCGTGGTATTGCTCGTTAATATTTTACACAAAATTTATTGTGATTAAGAAAAACATTTGAAATACTCTTTGTTCAGTATTTGACTCTGATATACCACATGAAAGAGCTCTACTTTTCACCAAATATTCTGCTGTGTACAGTACTTTTCGTAGTACACTCACCATAACCTGTGAGAACATCACACACTGATTCGAAATGCTTTTTGTTCAGCATTTGACTCTAACGCACCATATAAAAGCAATTTACTTTTTACCAACAATTCTGCAATGTATAGTACTTTTTATGTGTGGAGCGTCATGCACTGATATGATGGTGCAGTCGATTTTTATTATGGCCGTAAGAAAGACTATTAAGAAACAAACCAATAGCTTATGTCAGTATAGAAAGGAATGAAGTTTAATATATATTTTTTGTAAAAATTAAATACCTTCATTTTTAGCTGTTAAAATGAAGTGTACTAATGACTTTTTTTAAATTCTTTATGTAAACATGCACCGTATACCTTCCAAGAATCTATTGAACTAATTTAAAAAAAATCCCAGGTATGTTTCAGTTTTTACTACCAGGTACGACATATTCGTGGAATAGCTTTATAAATATAAAAGTTAAGCACCTATAAGCAAACCATATTTTCAGCAATCTTGCACTGATTTTGTTCGTGAAGTCGCTTTCCAATAATTATAAAAGAAACAAATACTGTTTGTTGGTATAGGTTATAAAAATTATGTAAAACAAAAATATACTTCGCAACAGTGGAGATGTTTCATTATGTCTGTTTAGACAAGTGTAAATAATGTCGTGATAGCAAAAGCGTATTTAGAAGCAAGTATTTAAAAGAATGAGATGAATATAGGAAAATAAAAGAGAAGAAAAATAAAGTGGAAACCTTCTAAAAACTGCTCTTATGCATCAAAGGACAGAGACGAGAATGTACCTTCAGACCGTGTAAATACGGTGAGGAGGAGGCGAGAGAAACAACAACTAAACATTCACATTACACTGTGGTTGCGAATCTAACATAGAAGAAACTTAATTTTAAAAAACCCGGATACGCTGGGAAAAACTCACACATACTGTTATGCTGCTGCCTGTCGTTTGCAGCGTAACTGAAAATCACATCAAAAGAAAAACAAACACATTTTCCCGTGTTCTGTTTTACATGGAAAATTCCAAAAGAGAAATTTTCTCTAACTCTTGACTATAGGACAAGAGGTCCTGATAACTTGACAGGGATTTCCATCACAAGTGCGATTCCTGAAAAAGACACGCAACGAACAACCTAACAATTTAGAACGCGACAATTTCAGCGTCACTTTAGCTTCAAAGTAACATGACCCATCGATACAGTTATTCAGGATACAACATTCATACTACATACGTACAATAATGCCGATTTTGTAAGGTTTATGTCGATGTCCAATTCTTGAATTCATAATTGATATTGAAATGAAGAATCAAAACGAGTAAAACTAACGGAATTTTTAGTTAAAATGAAATAACGAAACAAAACTTAAATGCATCGTTAACATGTTTGCTGTTATCTTTAGCAAGGCACAAACAAATGGGAAATTAATGGATAACCGAAATTTACATTCCTTTCGTGTCACGAGTACAACATGGCACGAGAAATTTAATTGCTCATATTCACAAGGGAACAAAAAGATATATCTGTATTGAATTGATTTTTTGAAACTCAAAACTGTAATTTCGACAATAACACCGAAATCAGTTATTGAAAACGCACTTAGGAGCACATCTATGGAATATATATATATATATATATATATATATATATATATATATTCAAAAAACTATATTGGCATTTGCGCAGAAGCCTCTATGACAGCCATTTTGGAATTTCACAATGGACGCTCTCAACTAAGAATTTTCTGAAATCTCAGCTTTGAAATGACATAGGAAGCTCATCTTAAATGCTTTCCCAATGATGTTATAGTTATTTATAAAAATTGCCATGTTTCAGTACTTCATCACAATACTAACACAGTTATTTGTTTCATTGTAATGTAAGACACGGAGCCCGACCCCTTAATGGCACATCAGTTTGCTGGATAATCTCTTTCTTTGTATATGTAATAAAGGACTGTTTATTTTGTAGTGATATAAGTGTACCAGTAATGATTCTGGTTTTGTTCTAGCGGTTTGCCGGTTAACTTTGCTATTTTGTTTTGTGAGGTTGTTTTGTGAGGTCGTAGAGCTGACAACTCTACACCGCTAAAACATGTCAAGAAATAGTAACAGATGGTTCATGGATTCTCCTGGGGTAAAATATTCCGGAGGTAAACTAGTCCCTCATTCGGATCTCCGGGCTGGGACTGCTTCAGGGGGCTCTATGAACAGGATTAAGAAAGACCTTAGAATAGGAACGTGGAACGTACGAACATTATACCAAACGGGCGCTCTTCAGGTGGCGGTACACGAGACCGAAAAGTACGAGCTAGACATATTAGCGATACAAGAAGTTCGGTGGGAGGGTCAAGATAGTATCCCACAGGGCAAGTACACTTTCTACTACGGGGGAACACAGTCTCACGATTTCGAAACAGGGTTCCTCATTAAGAATAGTATCCTTCAGGCGGTTCAGAATATAGAGTTCGTAAACGAAAGACTATCGTACGTTACGATACGTACTCGATGGGGCAACACGGTTTTAATAAACGTCTATGCTCCGACCGAGGTGGCTACTGATAACGACAAAGATATATTCTACGATGAGCTAGAAAGGTTGTTTGACCGATTACCGAAGTATAATTCGAAAATTGTGTTGGGTGATTTCAATGCAAAGGTAGGGAGGGAAGAAAA
>JAGDQP010003750.1:0-42110 GCA_022664845.1 Lepisma saccharinum
AAAGAGAACACACAGAAAGAAAACAAAACGGAGACTAAGAAAATAAAAGGGGAGAAAATAAATATAAAAGTGGAACAGCAACTAGGCTGTTACACCCTGAACCCAAAATTTCGCTATATACAATATACTTTGATGGCTTCTTTATAAAAATAAAATGTGCTCCAAAACCGAATCTGATGGCTCTACGTTTCATACCCTTGAGTTTTTTTTAGATCTGACGTCATGAATATGGCTGTTCTATAATGCATAGCTCTTATTATGACGTTGATCGATTTACATTAAATATCCTCATGTCTGATATCAAATGAAAACCCTTGGTTCTTGGAGTTAACCAAGAAGAGTAACTAATATGGTCTGTATATTTCACATCATTCAGCGTATCGAGATCTGATGTCATCAATATGACCACCGTATAATATTACCAATTATTACCCGTTGATTAACTTCCATTAAATATGCCAATGTCTGGTATTAAATGAAACCCCTAGGTGCCTGGGGTTACTCAAGAAGGGTAATATGGTCTATATATTTCACATCCTGAGAGTATCGAGATATGACGTCATCAATATGACCGCCCTATAATACTACCTCTTATTGTGACGTTGATCGATGTTTGGCATCAAATGAAGCTCTAGGTGCCTGAAGTTAATCAAGAACCGCTTCCACGATGTGAAGGACCGCTGGCAGAAATGTATCGCCACACTTGGCGACTTTGTCAAGAGGAACTAATTCCACCCTAATGTATAAGCTCTCTAAAGTCGTTTCCTTCCAGGTGATTGCAAGAACTTTTTGATAAACTCTCGTTTATGGATACAAAATTGTTATATTTTGTACATTGGCACACTAAGGTCCAAGGTTTCTTTTTACAATCCAAAGCAGCACAACATATCTGTCTAATACTGGGCCAGTACCGCCCAATATCGATCAAGGTTGGCCCAGTGTTGGACCAATATTGGCCCGATATCATGTACTGCTTGGGAAATATGACAGTTTTGTGTCATATATTTCGGGGTATATATATAATGTTTCCTTTTCTTTCGTCAGTGTCACTTGTATCTCTTGGCTTCTGAAGTCGACATATAAGACTTACTCCCTTTGCACGTTACAAATCTGAATATAATTATGGTATGACGGGACGTACTCCACACATAGAAATGTCAAACATCTACCTTCATTTTGAAAAGATAAGTCAAATCTCATATTACTCAAGACCTGGATAAAAAGACCAGCCAACCTAACAAAATATATCTTCTAATTGACTGTACACATTTCTACAAAATTATTGTTGCAGTCAAAAGACAGCAATAAAATACTGAGGCGTATCATGTAGTTATACCCTATTTCCCTCCTCAACCTTTTGTTCCTCGAAAAAAGATATTTGACAGTAATAATCTCACCGGGGTAATTGCCAAATTAAATAAATAAATAAACTTAAGTATATGGTATACACACCGTAGCAGAACGTATACGATATTGTGTAAGGTTAATCAGAGGTGTATACTTCCGTATACTCTCGACTACATCCCTGATTATGAATATAAAAAGCAATAAATAGTCACCACAAGAACGCCATCAAGTGTAATCCACTCATTTAGTTCAACTCCAGGCATCTATGGATTCCATTTGATACCAAACATGGGTGTATTTAATGTATATCGATCATCGTCATAATACGAGGTACACATTGATGACGTCTTATCTCGAAACGCTCAAGGATATGAAACGTATACCCATCAGACTCGGTTTCAGCGCTTTTTGTTTAGAAAGAAACCATCAAAATGTATTGTGTGTATATACCGAAATTTTCGGTTAAGGCACTTTGGCCCTGGACTAGTTGGTTGTACTTCACGTAAGTTACAAATTCGCAAGAGAACATTTTACATAAACTTTTGCTGTTTTGTGCCTACGAGGTGCAACTTGTGCTGACCTTGAAACAGACAGACCTTAACCGTCGTTACGAATTTGTAGTCATATGCTATCCAGCATTGAGGAAAACAATGGTGTCTAAAATGTGTATTTCCTCTTTGGACGAGACAACGTTCAACATCAGTGATATAGTGAATAAACATAATGTGCAATTTTGTGGCTCAATGCTTATCTAGATATGTTGTTGTTGTACGTCACATGCAAGAATATCAATACGACGTGATTCTAACAGGATATAGTCCCACGACACTAGGCTCTGGAAGTCTGTGCATATTTTGATACAAGATTTTCATGGTGTTGGATAGGTTAGAACGGACAAATAGCTTGACTTAAATATTCTTTTGACGTTTTATTGTCGGGATACGTCAAAGATAACATCATACAAATCTCATGTACCAAATATTAAGACATTGAAGAAAAGGATATCTGCTACAAATAAGTTGATTATTTTATAGATGTTGGTCAACACATGAACAGAGTTTCGTCTAAATGTGGTCCGTGCTACTAAAGGTACTCACGTGAAGGTTTAACGCAGCGCATTGGTAGGTTGGCTTAGCAATCGAAGGTAATAGGGAGGATTGTCCAGTGTTTTCCCTCAAACACAAAAGTCGATATCATAAAAAACTGCAGGTTCCTTCAAATTAGGTACTGGATGGATTCATTCCAACATCCTTTCCTCTCCCCTATCCCGACCTGAGTCAAAGTTCGTGTAAGCTCATAAATATAATCGAAAATCACGATAACAGGTTTATAGATCATATCAGAAGAAAATGGTCATAAGTTCTATCTATTTTGCGTTTTATCGTTATCACTTCAATGTATTTGTTTATAATATTAACTGATTCTCTTAAGAATGGTTTTCTACAATTGTTACAATTAAATAGTCTACTTACAGGTGAGATTGGCTGCCATTTATCCTCAATGACGTTAATAAAAAATATAAAATAGTTGTAGTAAAAAATTAACCAATTTCACAGCATCTCTTTTAAATGATTCAAATACGTGGTTCAAAATGAAGGAAGACAACACATTTTGTATTGATTGTTTATTTACAGATACACAATTCGAGTTTTAATTATTCATTAGTTTCAAGCAATAAGCTTTCACCGACACAGCATACAGTTAAAAAACTCATTTTAATGATTGTAGTATTGTAAGGCGAATCTGGTGATATATTAAACCATTCACCGAACAAAGCAAGAAGTTGAGTTTCATTTGTGCCATATGTTTTTTTTTCTGAGAACAGGGATAATTAAAACTGGTTTTCTATCCGGAGTCAGGTTTATCTATTCGAAGATTATCAAGAAAGGTGAACCGATGGTGACTTAATATTGGTCCATCTTCTTCTATCTGATGAAGATAACATCAACAGGACAAAACTTACAGGTGACAATGCATTGCGAACTAATACGTTCTATGTGTTCTCACCGAGTATCGAACTCTGGATTCCTCCATTCCATTAATTTACATAATTATGGTATGTTGTTAGTCGTGGCATCTAAATATAAGGACCTTATCTCGTAGTCATAAACCTACAATCAGAGTTAAGTAACTGCTATTTTCATGCTATATTACTATTTAAAACTAAGCATCTAATATTTTCTTTCTCGTTACTATAGTTATTCATCTGGAAACAACTTTAAGAAGCATCACAGAGCATTAATAAAATGCATATAAAGATGTACTAGTTGCACAAATTGTGACTAGGGAATCCTAAATGAAACTTAATTTCTTTGAAATGAAATCTTCTGTCTAATAGACACAATTTTACTTAGGATCGAAACTTACATTATTGTGCAGCTTCATTAATTCTTGAAGACTTGTCTAACCAAGTTTTGTCCCCGGGCTTTAGAATGCCTCTTTCTGTCTAAGGTATCTACTATCAGCCTCCAAAAGAAAGGAGAGAGACGAGAAAGAAGAATAGTGCTTTTTCTTCGTGACAGCCACACCTGTTCTTCTCTTAGCCCGTAGCGATGACAAGAGAAGAGTTAAGTTTACCGTAACTCATCAGTTGAAGTAGCAGTCACTATGAAAGACAAATACCTCAACAGCAAAGCAGTGTTAAATGCGAGTGGCTTTTAAAGTTTTATTAATCACTTAGCTTCTTTTTTTCATATTCTAATAAATGTAATTATTATTTTCTCTAACTTCTGTTCAAGATGATGCTAATCATATGCTATTTACAAAAGCCATCTTGCAAATTAGACTTGTCTCCTGGACGCTATTCTATCCATATATATACGAGATAACAACTATTTTCTCACGAGCTTAAACAACCAAGTTCTTTGTGTTTCCATCCCTCCTATTGTATAGTTTTGTATTAAATATATTGACTTTGTTAACTGCTTCACATTTTTTATGTTCGGATTTCTATCAGTTTATGTGATCTACAACCATGCATCCGTGATTGTGTAGAGAACTTTGTTACTCGGAGGCTATTCAATACTACTTAAAAGCACTATTGAGTATAAAATATTGGGTATGTCAAAGTTACTTGATTTTGGAGCTTATCCTATATTTTAAAACGTTATTTCACAACTTTAAACAGCGGAAATAGCTCATCAAAGAACACATCTTCCTTATTTTAACAAGAGACATCTGTTAAAACTTCTTTTCAAAATTTCTTCACCTAAGTTTGCTAACAAAGATAATGCTCTACAGCAAGAAGGCAGCAATAACATAAAGCATGGCTTAAAGAAAGAGTGGAAAGTCAAATAGCAAGTGGGTACCTTAACCTTGTTGAAAGGCATCTTCCTACACGCGTCAGAAGCGTTTTGGTATCAATAAGAAAACAGTCGAGGATCTTGAATTTCAGGAAGATAGAACATCTTTGAACCTATAGCGCAGCCAGTTCAGAAAGCTAATAAAGAATCATGGGCAATGATTTGCAAACACTTTCACTAGTCAAAGGTTATCAGTAAAAGTAATTAGAAACTAAATAATGTAGCTCCTAATTATCTCTTCTTTACTTACGGAATATTTTTGTCACTAATAGCCATCAACAGTTGCTAAGGTTTCAGATAAGGGACTGAGATCATTGAAGAGGGCAAATAAAAGCATTACTAACCAATCTACCTGTCGAACATGAAAGTAGTCCCCAATTTTCAATTTTGATGTCGCAAAAGTTTGTACCAAAATACTGGGCCAAGCAACAGGAACTGCTACAACAAAGAATATGCACTGACTGGGTCATTCGTAGAACGGCTGCCAGTTCAATATCGTTTATTTTATACTCGCCGCGCACGTATACTTGTGGCTACAAAAATTGTTACTGTATATGTAAATAAAAACAAGCTGTAGTAAACTTTGTATTTTAGGGCAATTTCAGTAACTACTGGCTTTGGCCGTCTTAATTCTGTAAACTGTTAGTCTTAAATCTATAAATATCCATAAGTTTATCCCAAAACCTCAAGGACCTCACAGAGATATGTTAAAAGTACATCATACGTTGCCAGAAAAAAAACCTAAATATCTGGTGACAGACAATAATATCGTACTATTGTGGAACTCACTATACTAGAAATAATTAGTTATACTATTTGTGAATAGCATAGTTAAAAGAACAGCAATCCAGGCACTGTTGCAGACACTTAGTTTCTAGTCTTCAACGGTAATCGAACACGATCACTTACCCTAAAGTCTTTCGCCTTTCACCTATAGTCCGCACCAGAACGCAATAATTTCATCCTTTTCTTGCTTGGTATAAATGAGTCTTTCGATACAGAACTAGAGTTCGATAACTAAAACTGGCAGAGGTCACATTGAAACATACTAGTTACACATCATAATAGCATCGACCATAATTTCAGTTTCTTTTTAAATATGTTATCTTCAAGAAGGAAACCGCAAATATTTAACCAGCATTAAATATGTTGTCATGATACTAATACATGTCCCCCCTTTTGTTTGAATTATAAATCTCGTGCGTGTTTAGCTCGCACTTGGGATGAGGTAGTCAAGTATTGTAATTCCTTTCGGTTGCACACGTTAAGAATTTAAGTCATATTGCCGGGCATTCAAATGTTTATACTCTAAAGCAAATATCCAGTACTTTAAGAAATATACACTATACAGGACATGCTCAAAATATGGCAAATCGTCCGAATATATTTACTCAAGATAAACATTCATCCAGACATCTGCAATAATTCTGCATTTGAATATTTTACTTAACTTATTGCATAGACCACAGCAATAAATGACAATTGGCATCCATAAAATATGTCTATGTTTGAGTATTTTTCCGTATAATATTTTATTAAGTTAAATACTACCTCTTACTTCCGATAACGGCACTCGTCTTTAAAGAATATCCGTATTTCCAAATTTACACGAATTTTTACTTTTTTCTACGTATATAAACACTAGTAACCTATGGTTTTATATTAAACTGACTACTTTTTCCTGATAAATGTAAGGTCTTGTAATAATCTAGAATTTATAGGCGCTAATTCTATATAGGACAAAATTATTCAGTGCAGCATCATGGTAACGTAAAGGGTTTCTCAACAACATATAAAAAACTAATATTCAACCAATCACAGACTATTCCATTTGCTGTACTTACATTCCTCTTTCTGAACATGCGCATATATCAATCGTATGGTTCATACACATCAATGCAATGGGAACGATTCAATATTATGATCCTCACTGTAAACAGTTATAGTTTAAAAAATATCACATTTCCATCTGCTACACATATCCTTGTAAAATTGAAGAATACTTGACCATTCCATTGCTAAATTATAAACAGATGTATTAAAAATATAACACAATTGTCTGGTTTCTATAGCACGGTTATTGTTATAAATAAAAGAAATATTAATAGTGTCGTTGTACTGTACCATTATTGCGAGAATAACATAAGCGTTTAAGGGAGTCTCTTAATTCGAATGATTGAGTATTCAATAATCAACTGGCTTAACAGATACGAACGGCTTGTGAAAGCATTTATGCTAGATCATTTTAAACTGATTAGTTGGATCATTCCACCTCAGATCCTAACGTAGATTGAGATTATGTGGAGTACCACCATAATATTCTCATACGCTGTTTACGGCGCATGTGCATCGAACAGGGAATACCTTTATTAACGTTATATGTCATTTTTGAATACGAATTATAGAAAATATGTGAAGTTTTAACTTAATGCATTAGTATAAGTCGGGACTGCGATTTTCATCTTAATAAAGGTATAGAAAAGCTTCATGAGAGCCGTCCTTATGAACATTCTACTCTCAACCTTTACAAATGCATTTATAAATAAGTAGACAAGAAAAATGTACAGATATATAAAATACAGTTCCTTCCAAACACGATTAATTCTCACTCATAATATAGAACAAACAATAAATAAATAGGCAAAGATAGATGAGGATAAGATTAAACCAAAGTGTACCTATGAGTAATTGACTTCGTGGCGAGAACAACGAAGATCTGATAATCTGTAATAATTTCATCCTAATTCTAAGTTGAGAGGAAGAAACTACAACCTGACGGAGACAAAGAAGAAATGTATTTCAAGACTTATATTCAAACTTTCTGATGTCAAGGCAAAAAGAAAATACAAATTCCATAAGCTTCCAAATTCTATAAATCAAAAAAGAAGGTACGATAATAAAGGACATAACATTTTGCAGTACATGTCTTGTCTTGGTGCATAAATATTGTTCGTCAAGAAATGAGGTCATTGCTCTGCTTGCTAACAACATCAACCCTCCAGCATTGTCACTGTTGACAAAAAATGGTACATATATATTAAAATCACACACAAAGGAAACAATGTCTCAGCCCAAACACATCAGTAACACCTCATACGAGAAATGAACTACATGCAAAGGACCAAAGGGACATAATTAACTTCAAGCTACTCCCCAGATGTTTAACAACAATTCTTGCGCTGTATTGCGAACAACTGCGTCGACATCAGGCGGTTATTGCGGAGAAAGAACGAGCAAGACGCTCTCCCGTGATTTTCTAGATAAACAACGCCAGATCTCACATTGCAACGATGACAAAACAGTCCTTCAGAAGCTGGAAATGGAGGTCTTACCACATCCAATACATTCTCAAGACCTTGCCCCTTTGAATCTGTTTCGTGCACTGTCAAACGCGTTGCCATAGTATTCTCCAACGGCTTGGCACTAGACTCTTAACTTAATGATTTTTTCTTCCATAAACCGGTAGATTTTTTATTACAAATGGATCGCGGAGCTCTCTGAACAACTAGAGAGCGTCGTGTAGAATGATGGAACCTATATTATTAATTAGTGAGTGTTCTGGAACTAGTGGTTTCCTTGGTTTGTGGCTTGAATTGAATGGCAGGAACATCGACAGAAATTTTGGTCCGATCCAGTAGTACAATACAAGCAGTTGTTCTGCAATTTTAACGTTCTCAATGAATAAGGACATTCAAATGACATTATGCAAATCCCTGTCTAGACATTTTAGGTGTGTACAATCTCTATATATCTAAAGGAAGATATCACTATACCATCCACCTACGCAAACTCTGCAGCAAGGTACCGAAAATTTTATCCTGTTAAGTCGTAGTTGGAAGCTTTCAAGAAGTTCTTGAATCCAGAGGCTGCACATGAACTGCAGATACGAATACAAGGAGGAATGCAAAAGTAATTACATATCACAAAACGGAAATTGCCATTCGTAAAAGTATTGATAAATCTACCCTTTAGGAGACAGCCTCACCTTATCTTCTTCAATTTATTAGTGAAACTAATAGCGAAAAGAGCATTGAAGTATCTGTTTCCATGAACTTTGAATACTCCCCTTTTGCTGTCGATTGCTTCGGAGATTAAAGAAAACAAGAAGAGAGAATAGACGTATCACAGAAAATGAGAAAGAACAGAAACATTGGGTATAAAGTAGTGGTATGGGTAACGTTGCCATTTATTTCTTCGTTAAATGTAAACAGTTGATAGAAAACACGAATTCAGTTGTTTTGTGGTTCCGGTTTAACCTCCTGAAGAGTGCATTACACGTCATTCTATAGACCAGTCATCAATAATTCATTTCCATTGGGAAAGAGGGTATGTTGTGTGCATCAGGACCAGGGATTCTGCCATGATTTTTAGTTTGGGGAGAAAAGTAAAGCCAAAACAAAGATAAGGGGGGTGAGTAGAATTTTGCAGGGTTTCAATAGACTTTTTAACAGTAAATATTATAGGTGGGATGTTTTTCGACGATTGCGACGGCTGGCACTCCCATTGGGGGGGGGGGATCTTGCAGAATTACTGATCAAACGAGTGCGAGGTCAGGCAGTATTGGAGTTCTAGTATCTGGCTTGTTTGTATGCACTGAAGCTAGTAGAAATGCAAAAGAAGCGTGACATTTGTTCATATTCAGTGAAACCGGGAAGAAAGTATTTGTTTTAATCTGAAGTGTTCATGATCATTAACGAATATTGTAGGTTATACCGAACGATCAGAGGAGTTATTAGAGCGTTTTCTTAGGAATCGGAAGGCTCTGGGAACTAACCCAGCGGCCGCCCATTTTGACTGAGCATTTACCAAAGTATTTTCCAACCTCAGAAACATCAGACAAATGCCAGAATGGTACCTACAAACTAGAACCCGATCCACTACCTTTCCACAATATCTACCCTCCCCTATCCTGGTCTGTTTATATTGCTCATGTTAAAAAAGGTCAGTATTTCCATTAATTGAGTTTATTAGAATGTACCGTCACTGTCTTGTGCTATGCCTATGCACGCTAGCGTTGGTAGAACATATAACAAAGAAAAAAATCAAACTATTGGTCAGGTCATTACAATCTGTTTCCTTATGACCTTCAAGCATCTAAGGTTCAGACCGATAAAGGTAGGGTTGCTAGACGTCCCGGTTTTCCGAAACAGTCCCTGTTTTCAATGAAAAAAATAACTGTCCTGAAAAATGTTTTTGGGACGCCTGTTTGTCCCGGTTTTTTATTTTTGTGACTGTCAATTCATTTTTAGTGTTCCTGAGCTTAATACCAATATGGAAAGGGTATTTTTCGTCATGAATGTGCAGTGGACAGGGGAACAAAATCACCTGTACATGTCAACAATTAAAGGCATAATTAAATTCTTATCAAATTAGCTAATGTAGAGTTCTATAATTATATAAGCCAGCAGGAAGATCAGGAGGTTGTTGTTATTATTATAGATTAGCTTAGGTTATTGATTCCATTATTGGTAATATATGGTGTAACGTTATTTCTTTCAATATGCCATCTTTGTGAATGTACAATGGCGGACAAAAGTATTGGAAAAAAGCCATTTCTGCCCTAAATATTACTATCATTGTGTATATATTAATTTTAGCAAAATATAAATTGTAACACAAATTGGATGGAAAATATAATTTAAATGCAATTTATAAGGATTTATAAAGGAAACCATAATTTTATAGCCAGACAAAAGAATTGGAACAGCGTCAACTCAGGTAATTGAAAACCTTGCAAGAGTCTTTTCTCTCCACATAACTTTTCATTCTTTTTTGTCATTGAATAAACATATTTCTTAATCAGTCTTGAACCTATTTAGCCCTTTTATTTGTCATATGAATCTCCTTCACTTCTGTTCTGGTTCTATCTATGTTTTGGAGTTCATTCTGTCTTTTATCTATGGAATTTAAATGAGAACTCTCAAGTATATTATCTTCAAAGTGTTAGTTGTGTTGCATACAATCCACTGCGGAACAGGCTCTGTCTCAGGTTACTGTGTTGTTGGAAATCGGAATCATACTCTAACTGTAAGACCAATTTCTCGGTACTTTCATTAAGATTTCCCTGCTAAACGCACTTAAAACCAAATTTATTCGTTGCGTATTCTAAAAACTACAATTTCTATTCACCATTAGAGATTATACAACCACACACCATTGTACCTGTTCCTCCATATTTGAAACTACCTACGATGTTTTAATAGGCCCCATTCTCTGTTGCGCATTCTCTACGCTAATATTCGGCCATAAACACGGTATATTTTCAATTTGCTTTCAGTTCACCATGGAACTCTTCCCAGAAGTATTTTTTTTAACAAATACATTTGCAAATTGATAAGGTTTTTTTTTGTTATGCTATTTTTGGAAACCTGCCGTTATACCTTGCCTGGCTATCACTCACAGAACGTTATCTTCAAAACGCAGTAGTCAGAGTAAAATATAGATGACTAAGTGCAGTTGTGATGGTGTGGGTTTCTACAGTCTCTAATGGTGTGTGGCGCTTGTATTTATAGAAGAAACAGTACGTGCGGTTGGATTTAAAGATATATAGCAGGTAATCATTAAGAAATTGCTGAGGAATTGGTCTTAAGGTATATGATTTTGATTTCCAACAAGAGACCGTCAATAAGATCATATCAAAATATTCCCTGGAATATTGCTAGGAGAGTCTACGTCATAATCAGAGATAATAAACAAACAAAATAGCTGCCTATTTTAACTCCAAGCTATCGAGATAGGGGCTGGAATTTTAGTCAAAGTGTACAAAAAGTGTATTTTTATGATAGGACAAACAGGTCACTTCTGCTTGACTTTCGTCTTGGAATGAAACACTGTCGAGTTGTAGCATTACCAACTCTGGACGTCTAGAATTATTTAAGCTCCGAAACACTCATTCAAATTCTGTTTTCAAATCTAAAATATATATATATATTCCTGATACTGTAAAATGTATTTCCTCAAGTATTTTTTTTTTGTGAAATATTTTGAGATACTAGATGAGAAAGTTAACATGCAAAACGTATTATCCTCTTCTGGGTTTATCTGGTGCATTTTTTTTGACACTGAAAATAGCTATTCCAGTTTTTAGACAAAGCTTCGGTTCTATGTAACTCTACGGTTGACGTACATACATTTGGTTGACGTACATGACGTACATTTCATTCTTTGAAATCCGGACAAAACAGCATCCGTACAGAGTTTATTCCGGACACTCGGATAAGGCTATTAAAAAGTAAATTGTCCTGGCCAAATCCAGACATCTGGTTACCCTAATTTCAGCCCATGTTTCGTTATCATGCAGCTAATATGTGAAGCTAATTTTTTTGTGTGTATTACCTCTCTACAGAACGTAAATTCTCCTAGAAAAATTTCAGCGTAGGTTTCCATATGATCTCATTGACGGTCTCTTTGTGAGGCAGAGTGAAGTAATTATTTTGCAGTGGAATGTAGGGAGCACACATCACACTTTTAACACACTACCTCAGAATTCTCATTAATATTTCATCGAGAATATATGGAATGAACCCCAAAACACCAAAACAGGGTCAGATAACATTAAATCAAAATCAGCACAAAACTAAAGGATATCCATATCAAGAAATATGCAAAATAGGTTCAGGATTGATTAAGAGACATATTCAATGCCAAAGAAATGTTGAAAGGTTATGTGGAGAAAAGGGACTTTTACAAGATTTTGAATTACTTGAGTTAAAGGTGTTCCAATACTTTGTCTGGCTATAAAATTGTTTTCTTTTATAAATCCTTTTAAATAACATTTAAATTTTATTTTCCAGCTAACATTATTATTATTTAACTGAGTTAAATATGTGTTACAATTTATGTTTTGTTAAATTTAATATACACACAATTATAGTACTGTTTAAGGGGAAAATCGGCTTTCCAATCCTCTTGTCCACCATTATACAGAGTGTTTATGAGTTACACCGACAAACTTCTGGATATGATTCCTGACTTCAAAAGAAGACGAAAGTTTCTCTGTCAAATGTTTGAAAAGTGGATAGCTTCCGAGAAACAGGTGCTGATCTTCACATTTGTAATGCTATTACCAGTACAACTGATACGGCGTGGTATCATCAAAGACTTTAAATATGCACTATCAAAAAATCCATGGTTTAAAGTCCCGCAATGGGTGCGCAAGGAATTCCCCAAAGAAACTAAGATATTCCCAGAAATTCTCAGAAGTAAAGGTGGGTAAAAATGAGCATGAATGGTATGGCTTTCCAACAACAAAAAAAATAATAATAATAATTCGTTTGCGCCAAGTCGATATATCAAGTCGATCCCACATTCTGAACGATTTTCTAAAATAAATGCATGGTTGCGTAACACGCAGGAGTAATAATTACTTCATTTCGTCGAACGTTTTATTTGTTATCAAAGAGATTGAAAATCATTGTCCGATTAGATGCTGGGAATGACGTATGTCACCTTACTCACACGGAAGGTCTTCTAATTCATGCTAATTTCGACCTACTTCTACTTCAGAAATTTTCCGGAATTATCTACTTCCTTTGGGGAATCAATTGCACACTGAAAACAATTTTGGTATAATTATGCATTTTCAGATACAGCAGATTTAAAGTCTTTGAAGGTACCATGCGACATAAGTTCTATATTTCGTATTATCAGAAGTATAAAGGTCTAAACTTCATTTTGCCACGCTTTAGGCCTTAAAAGAACGACAATGGACAATTTCTGATACAATATGTTTGATCAGATTCTCACTGCCCTTTTGAGACGACGCACGTTGCTTCATTCATAAATAAATAAAATGAAGCGTCTTCATTCAACCTGCCTTTTTAATAGAAAATCAACTAACAGGTATCACGTCGTTCCCTTACACTTTTCTCATTCATGAAGACCTAATCTAGTTTTAGAATCATATTCTGCTTTGGAAACCTGCTTACGAGAACCAGTCGCACCAGCAAACACAAATGCTTTGGTGATGCCAACGGAATCACAACAAATGCATTCCCAACTGAAAGAAGCTTTACTTATTTATTTATTAAAATACTTCTTGCGCCTCTATTCAGTTTCCTGTTTATATAGATTTCTTTTAGTGTTTTTATGGCGTTCTAGATGACTAGGGGGAGTATCCTGTGAGTGACGAACTGTGATTAGTTGAAATGTGTCTAGTTTCAGAAAATGAAAGATTTCTGGGACATGATTGGCGGCAGATATAGGAAGGATCTCTTGACCTTGATGTTTATTGTAAACTCAAAGCGTTGATTAGTTTTCAAGAGAGTTTCGTCTGAGAAAGTTGTTGATAGAACACCGAAACTGTTATCTTGTTACTGTGTATGTTTTATATAACAAAGTCAAGTATATAAGCCTTGTCAACCTATTTTAATTAACTTAAATATGGATACAAGGTCTTAACGTAGTTATATTATTTTATCCAAATTCTATTAACTGTAGAACACTTAAAATTGGAAAACATATGATAAGCATTTCAGTTTCTTTCCCAATGTACAAGAAGTGTAGAAACATAAAATTTTGGCTAAACTTTATTTTGTATCGGCCAGTCTAGTAACTTTTGACTTCGGCCCGTCTACATCTAGTTAATATCCACATACATCCAAGCTCCTGGTGGGATTCGAATCCGTGATCTTCGAGTCAGATTTAAAAATGTGGTATACAACTCGATGAAACAGCTTAAATGATAATATTATCTCCAGTACTTGTTTTTTGTGTAATCATGGAGAAGTGATGAGATGAAATATTAGTGATGGAGAAACTGCTCCTTCATTTAGAACACCGCCAACACGCTCACACTATATATATATATATATATATATATATATATATATATATGTATACTCTCCGCAGCTTCCTCTGTCATCTACCTTGCTCTCTCTCTCTCTCTTCCTCCTCTTACACACAACGCACACAGACACACTTCGTGATACCTCTCAGCGAAGATTGATACCGGAAGGGAGTTAATCATCCGTTGCGTCACTCAGCAAGCTTCATCTGTTACCAGTTTGAGTTACAGACATGTCACATTGAAAATGAGCAAGACATTGCATCCAGCTTGGCAAGGTAATTACTTGGGAGAGGACTCTGCACAGCAACAGGAGACTGAGGCAAGCACAGAATCAACATCCTACCAAGGAGAAGAGAAGGAGCATGTTGGGGCGCGATAGATGTTAATTCGGCTTCTCTGCAAGAGCGAATTTTAACCACGGTTGTCTTCATTCAACGTAAAAGCCTTATTTGGTAATTAACAGGTAGAAGTAGTATTCTGTAATTGCAATCAATATTACTTAACAGTCATCTCCTGGATATTTTTCCAGATTTTTTCTGCTTGCTGTACCAGAAGATGCCTAATATTTTCTTACATTTTCACTTAATCATTAGTAATAAGATCGGTTTATATGCGATACGAGTGAATGTGGTAAATCAGATGTAGACAGTCCTATCCGTACAATGAATAATGTTCAAGAATTGAATGTTATATGCAATGGTTTCCCATGTTTTAAGAAAGGTTACAATTTGCATTATGGCTTTAATAGATTATCAAAGTTACAGGGAGTCATGTCTTACACTTTGATAGAGCACGAGAGCAGAGGTAGGCAAAATAACAGTGATCATCTCTATTAGAGATACTGTGTCTTGTAGCATTGAAGAAAACTCTAGAAAATCTCAATGAAGACGGAAGCGTAAGTGCGACTTGAAACCACAAACCCTCCACAGTGCTTATCTAAAACCAGCCACAATAGCTGACCCTAGTATTCTCTCTCTAGACACACACGTGATATATTAGTATCTCAACCACAAAATTCTACGATTATATCAACAAAACTGTTACTGATAGGACTTTAAAGGAAATAATTCTTGTGATAGCCATTTGAAAACGGTTTCCTTTAACAATAGATGATTGGCAAAATGGCGGCGAACTAGAAGAATGCTGTTGAAATGCATTTTTTACAATATTCCCAAGTTTTTTCGACCTTTCCTTCAAGAAAATTTACTCAGTAGTGTTATACAGTGTTGCAGTGTTTTATATAATAGTCTTACATCATGAAAACTCAAAATTAACGGTGATTAGAACATCAAATGCGACAGTGATAAGAGAGTTAAGAGTGACTGACAGCTATGGGGGACAGAAACCATAGCAACCAATAAATAACTGACCTTAAAACATCAATTATTAAGACTGTTAGACTGCAAAACGGTATTATATACATATTATTATAAAACAGCAATTATTAAAACGAAAGCGCAATGGATGGGCATAATTAGAAACTTCCGCGCAAGATTACAAAATACGAATACGAATACCTTTAACAATATTATCATTCCACATGCGAAGTATTGTATTTTAATAGCAACGCATTCTGAAACCTTCTGTCTAGTAGCAAGATATAAGAATCTATAAGACAAACAATAGAAGAAAATGAATGACTATAAAATAAATACAATGTTGTAACTCAATTAATTGATCCCGCATCTAAACGTATTGGAAGCGAGCATGTGTTTCAACAGAATTAAAGTAAGAAACGATTAAAAGAGAATCAGAAATTAACGGTAAACTTTGTTTTACAAACCGAATTTTCGCTGCATTAATTAATTAAAGCTTTTTGGTGAGTCTTTGATATTTTTACACCAGTACTTGTAATATGCTATTTATAAGATAAAAGGTATTGAAGACACTTATTTCAATGAGATTTTGTTACAATTTTAAAATGTCCGCTTTTGAATTTCGTATTGGCTTTTCTAATATTATTAAAATAACAACAGTGATAATAAAATAAAATCCTAGAAGAAAGATGTTATGTAAAATAGTAGGAAGACGGTTTGTAAATTATGTTTTGATTGATTACATTTATTACCAGCAGATGATTTTTGGTGGGGGCTGAATACTGGTACGTCGTAGTTGCTCTATATTTCCATAATTTATATTTCGAAGTTCCATTTCGGAATCCAATGACTCAAAGGTCGTTGGTTCGATCCTGAAGCGTGGGTGTTTGTGGATTTTAACTAAGTGTATAGACCGAATCGTGACGTGCTACAGTCAAAAGTTACTAGACTGGCCCATATAAAAGTAAAGATTTACTAAGGAATGGCGCTTCTTAAACCCAGTTCTGAAATTTACGAAGTGATAATGCTCAATTGCTCATACCATGACACAACATTTAAGGAAGGTCTGCGTTCATATCAACCATCATGAGAATAACTAAATTGATGTTCGATCAATTACACTTACAAGGTATATTCGTGAAGTGCATGACAGATGTTAGTTCAATATTCAACAAAATGCAAAGTTGTTCTGGGCCTAGAGAGTAATGTACTGATTTCAGCGGCCCATAGCGGTTTTTTTACCTAGTTATGAGTCCTTATAAATAAGAGATTCCATAATTACGAGTGTTAGGCTAGAATACATTCAAACATAACTAAACATCACTAATGAAGAAATAATTTGATTTAAGACACCACTGTTACAAAAAACGTATCCATATTTAATTTTTTCTCTAATTAGAAATTATTTTCACCTTTTACGTTCTTTGCAGTATCGAAAAAGGTGCAGTAAAGAATGATACCTACTCAAAGTTCTAGCTGCTCATACTCAATGTTTCGAGACAGACAAGCCGTAAGAGGTAGCCCGCTCTTGCAATAGAAAGTTGTTGATATGTTATTGTGGTAGAAAGATGTTCGAATCCAAAGGTATTGGTAGAAAGATGTTCGTACGTCACTGACCTTTAATTAGAGCTTCTGTAGCATTGTGCACGGATATCCTTTCTTATATTGTGAGAATATTAAAAGATGAAGATAACATTTCATTGGAAGAAAAAGTAAATCTGAATAAGTTCTTTATACCAGTTGTGTCATAATTCATATTATTTCTTCAATATTGATGTTTCTTTATGTTTGAATGTCTGAACGTAACACCCGTTACGATGGAATTCTTGATTTATGAACACTCATAACTAGGCAAATTACCGATAGAGGCCGGGACATACTAGGCCTAACTGAACTTTTCATTTTGTTCAATGTTAAACCAATATCTATCAGGCACTTCGCGAATCCTTCTTAGACTTAGGCTCAAGTACGGTGAAAATACTGAACTTCTTACACACATTGCACACAAACAAAGTGAGTAAATCTTTGTTTTGTTTTACGTAGTTTAAATGCTCAAAGTTGTGAACAAGAGATTTTTCACACTAATTGGTACTAAAGTATACACAATGAAAGAATAGATCCGGATTAAGATGCGAGAGAAAAGCAAATTGACTTGCTTAGACAGTGGAAGATGTTGTCAAATTTCGTACCCACTCTGTTTCACAGCGCAATCGGAAAGGTTTGACGCTGTTCAGGAGAGAAGACAGCTATGTCGTGTGACTTAACTACAACGCCGCCCAGTGAAGAAATAACATGTGGTAACAGTGTGTATGACGTTTCGCTAAGTAGCCGATGCAGTGGTTCTCCTTTCTCGTTGGAGGGCTGTCAAAATAGAAGATACTCTCTCTCCTTATTACCAGTAAAGATATGCAGTAATAAACAATTACAATTTTCTATGAAAGAAGTAAACGAGTTGGCACGAATCGTGGATCATTAACCAACCACATGAGCCGTGAAGCTACAATACAAATATCACATATTTTTTTTCTGACTTACGATTTGAGAATTTTGACGATAAAGTGACTAACGTAAGCAGCATTTTATCAAACACACTGTGAAAAATTTGACAAACACAAACAGTGCTCAAAATTCACATTCAGAGAAACATGATAATCTTCAGTCGCCTCTTTTACATGTAGAAATTTGTGCAAGAGCTGTGTTTTTCAATTGGAAATAGCTAGAACAGAATGAATAGTATAGTGATAGAAAGATAAAGAAACAATGACGAAATTATTTTTATATTTTCTTGTGAAAGAAGGGAAGTAAACACTTGAGAAAGAAGAACAATCGCGGAATGAAATATAAGATAGCTCAGATTTCGTTCTTTTCCTTCGTCTCAAGCACTTTCAGCTGAACACACAGAAAGACAAACAGACAGAAAGAAAGATAGAGAGAGAGAGAGAAACAATTGAGCGAATACAGAAATACGGGTAAAGAAACATGCCACTGCAGTGTTAATATTGATGACTATACGCATGAATTTGTGTAAGTGTGCGTCTCTGCTTGTATATATGTGTATTCCTATGTAGTGTATGTGTACGAAAGAGAGGGAGGGGGAAGAGGCTATCAGAGAAGCCAATAACAACATTATCCTCTTTGTAATAGCTACTTTTTTTCCTTTGCTTTCTGTTGGAGTTTCTCTCTTTCTTTCTTTCTGGCATGGAGACTTGGGCCTCTGTAGTCCACAATCTCAGGGATGGATTTTGAAAATGCTGACGTTTGCTTGAAGTGGAATTCAAGGGGGATCTTCTTCGCTCTCTCTCTCTCTCTCTCTGCTCTTACTACCAGAGGGAGGCGCTTGCCCTCTAGCGGTTAGTCGAAGAGAAAGCGACAGAGAAGGTAGAGGCTGTTAAAGTCAGGAGACGTCGGATAATCGTCTTATCAATGGGGGCTTCCTCCCCCCTGGACCAAACCCATTCTGCTGAGACTGTAACATCGAATGACGTTTGCACTAAGGATGTTGCGGAATTCAATGAACATCTCTGCACGGCTGCTACCCCCACCTTTTATCTCCTCTTCTCCAAACCTACTGTATTTTGTTCTTTTTGAATAATACCCGAGGAACTTGTAATTGTTTAACTAGAAACTAGGCTAAAATTCACTCTCATGCTCTGATTCAAGGTGGAATTAATTCTTGCAACTGCAAGACGTTCTGAACTGATAAAGTTTTTCTGATATTGCGTGCGATGAAATTTATGACTTGAGACGTGTACACTTACTAGAATTTATTATTACAGTTTTGTCGTTCGTATGTTAGAACACATATTGTTTGACGGATTTTCGTGTTCAAAATTTTGTTGTTTCTTTCTGAACACTATATATCGATTTTGGATCTCAATATGTTTGAAGATTATACACGTGGAATTAAATTGACCTTTACTGTTATCTATTTTTTTACTAAACGCATGTTCCTGTACTCAGTCCAGAAACTCCTAACCTCGCGATTAATATCAAGAAAGTTGAAATTAAAAATATACAGAACGATTATTCTGCCGGAAATGCTTTACTGTTGCGAACGTTTGAGTACAACCCTATCAGATGAACATAAATTACGAGTGTTTGAAAATAAGGTTTTGAGAACGGGCCGAGATGACTTGGGAATGGAGGAGACTGCATAATGAAGAACTTCACGGACTTTACGACTCAGCCGATGTTGTAAGAATAATGAAATCGCAACGACTAAGATGGACAGGTTGTATTCGTATGGGGGAAAACAAAGGTTGTATTCTATTCTGGTTGGAAAGCCGGGGGAAAGAGACCGAGACTGAAGTTAGGAGAAAAATATTGGAAGAAATCTTCGAGAAGTAGGTATTTGTGATGAAAACTGGCTTCATCTTGCTCAGGATAGAATAATGTGGCGAATGGTTTTCACTGCGCCGATGAAATTGCGAGTTCCGTAAGCCATTGAGTAAGTAAGTAAGTAAGTAAGTAAGTAATTGTTACTCAGGTCTGGATAAGGTAGAGAAGAGAGACTTGGAAGACAAGCCATCCTTAGCATAGTGTGAAGGAATTTACCATCTCGGCACTAGTTTGGTGTAACAGGAAAATCTCTGCCGAAACGTCAGTCAGGATGGCTGACCAATGGATTCGAATGCAGGATCTTCTGATTGCTAAGACAGGAGTCTAGCATCTGACATGGCCGTTCGGTCACGAAACAGAATACTGTAATCAAATGATGCAATACAAAATACGAAACTCATCCCTTATGATATTGGTTGTAAGAAATGTCACTCATGCTCACTCATGTCTCCACTAATTACACCAGAGATTATTACAATGCTGTCTTGATGGTGTGCGATTTTCGAATATTGATATCTAACAGCAATCGATGTATCGAATATTGAAAAAATCGAACATTATAATATATCGGTCATTTTGAGACATACAATAGTTCAAAAATTGAATATAGTTCATATCAAAATAATTTGAAATTAAATATAGTTAATATCGAATATTCTTCCAAGAATCTTTTGAAATCGAAAATTATTCATGGTGAACAGTTGTTAATAGCACATCGATCACGTAGAAATTTTCTTCGAAAGCAATTCGACAGGTTAGTTTCTTTTTTCTCGATATCACTATCTCAATAAAGGAAAATATTGGTTCATCGAAAGATATATTAATTAATAGCATATTTCTAATGACCCCGAGCTGACATAATAAAGTTATGGATTAAGCAGACTTGTAGTACAACTAAAGCATCAAACACAATTTTATTCGCAAGAACGGTATTCATGGAAGTAGGGTCCAGTAGCAATTAGACATGCCTTCAGCAAGGATTTGTGGCATAGTTATTAACTTTGCAACCAAGGTGGTGAGCTTCGAAGGAGAAGACTTACGTTTTTCGGTAAAATGGGTTAAAAAAACAACGCAGTCAATAAACTCCCAAGGAACTCGAATCGTGCCTATTAACCTCTCGACCAACCAAGTCTCTGGCTTTAGCAAGGAGCATAGTTTTGGATTCCTGTGGCTAAGGAGAGACACTTATTTTTTCATTGTTTCGTTCCGGGACGAAAGCAAAGTACAAGCAACTTCTGTTGATTGAATGATAACATCAAACACTTTTAGGCTGCCCCACGCGACCACTTTAACCTCAAACAGCGAGTCCTTTTACAGAATCTAGATACTCTCTGCGAAGTTTCCGGATAGATTTCGATATAAAAATATTGATGGTCACCTTGTTAAATTATTTCGAAATTACATCGAGCGCTTACCCCATACTTCGGTTTCTGGGTACGGAAAATAAATGGTTTAATACTTAATAATTTGTCACTTGATGGTGTTTGTTCGATAAGCTTTTAAACAATGGTTAAAGTGCATTGAAAACTAGAGTGGCACGATTAGCTGATGGATTTAGCGACGTGAGAGATTATTTTAATAAACGTTTTGTTCTTTCTCCTTCCTACACGTAACGTACAAGTTCATGGCGGATTGCTTCAGGGAAACTATCCGCTCTTTAAATATTTTCCCCACAAAGTTAAAAATCTATTATTTTTCTACATTACTTTGAATGCTTTTATCTCGAAATTCTCTTCCAAATACTGCATCTTTAGAAAACATTTGCGCCAACTAATTTCGCTGTTCTTCACGTTCATATTTCAAAATAAAAACTTTGGTAAACTTTATTTTTATATGGGCCAGTTTAGTAACTTTGGACTTCGGCCCGTCACGATTTGCCTTTAGCTGTTAAGTGTTAAAATCCACACCCATGCCCCTGCCGGGACTCGAACCCGGGACCGTTGAGTCGATAGACTGCCGCCGCAGACCGCTCGACCACCGGCATATTTCAAAATAGTCCAAATCTCTGTCATAACTCCTAAATGCAAAACATGCCTCAGATTCAATGGAACAATACTCCATTTAAAATATGATTATCACTCTTTTCAAGCCTATTGCTTGCTCGTAAGTTCTCAGAAAAGATTTTCATTTTTCATGATCAATCCTTCTCTTGTTATGGTTACCTAATCTTTTATCTCCAATTTTGATGTTTTTGTAATTTTCATTGACTCAATGATATCTTTTCTTTGTAATTCCTATCATCATGATTAAATCTACTTCACATGTTACTTTTAGGTGATTCTGCATTATGTTTAGCGGTATTTCCGTTTCCGCTAGAAGAATCGTATCTTAAAATTATATATTACACAATGAACTATATTTCTACGATTAAACTGTCTCTTCTGCTCTCTCTTTCACTAAACAGCTGTTTGTAATTTTCTCGAAATATGCAGCTCGTCTTAAAATATCATGATTTATTTGAAACTGACTAGAAATTTGCAAGTTGAAATATTGCTGGCTGACACACTTATGTTTGGAAAATTACTCAGCCGGTCTCATTCAGAGCAGAATTACTCCTGTTTAAACAGGTACATCTGTGGATCTAATTGTCACAGAGAATGACGCTGTGCACATTGCAACAGGCCACAGGATGATATAAGTTCTTAAAACATATTTGTACAGGAAGAAATCAAGGGAGAAATTGGACCTTTTTGTTATAATAATTCCCTCAATTTTTGAAATCATAACGTTGGAGGTTATTAGTAGGCCTGGTTCGTATCAGAATAGGCCACAGAATATGCCTACTTGCTTTACATAACGGTACAGAGACAAAGTGGTGGAGAAACGAGAAATATTGTTACAAAAATTCCTTACATGTAGATGTTTGGGGTTATTAGCAGACCTTGTTAACATCATAATAGACCACAGAGTTATATGAATTTGGCTCGTATAACGGTATAGAGAAAATGGGATGTAAAATAAATGTTTTGGTTGTAGAAATTCCATTAACTTCAAGAAACAATAATGTCAGAATTAATTACGAGTCTTGGTTTGAATCATAATTCAGCACAAAATAACATAAACTAGGTTGGCATAACAATAACGTAAGAAAGTGGAAGGTAGAAGGGAAATTATTGGTTAAAAATATTCCTCAACTTGAAGAAGTCATGACGACACATCATCATACAGGTTATTAGGATGCTTTTCTCACATCATGTAGAGAATAGAATTATATATATTCGGCTGGCACAACGGTGTAGAGAAAATGGGAGGAAAAGGGTTTTTTGATTGTGAAAATTACCTAGACGTTAAGAGCTCACAACGTCTGAGGTCATTAGTAGGTCTAGTTTGCATACTAATAGGACACAGAATTATATAAATTAGGTACACAGAACGATATAGAGAGCAAATAGGAATGTCAAAGGGACATTTTGGTTGCAAAAATTTCCTCAAATTTAAAAAATCGTATTCGGAATTTAGAAATATTAGGAGGCTTTGTAGGCATCGTAATACACCACAGAATGATGTACCTTTAGTTGGTATGACTGTACAAATATAGGGGAAAATGGAAAGTTAAAGGAAATTTTTGTTGCAAGACTCAAAACTCAAAGATACTCAAATGTCATAAATCAATTCAATTTGTGTCCTGATGAATTCCTTAAGGACAATATGTAGCTCTTGAGATGCTTTGCAGCTCTTTTATAAGAAAGTAGTCATTCCTCAGATGGTAGAGTACTGTTTTTCCTGTTCTAAAAGTGAAGGAATTAAAATCTCAGACTGTTCCGATTTACTCTTTCAATCACTTCCCACCAAACGAGTACAGGAATAGCACCGTCATCAAAGCTACGTTGCCTACTGCGCATACTTACTACGCCTTACTGAACTCGCAAGTTAAACCGTTGCTAATGAAGATAGTGCCCATCTGAGTGATGGTATATTGTGAACGTCTAGAACTTGTCCTGTGAACGTCTGGCTTCGTCTTGCAATTGTGTTCAATTATAGAGAAATTATTCCTCTATTTGTGGGGGCAAATATTACGTAGACTTTAGGTTTTGTTATTTGGGGGCTAAAGAGAAGTCTACTCAAGCGTAACTCAGATAAAGCTTTGAGCATTCGCAAATACGAGAGGGACGTTCAAAGTGAGTTAAGTGGATATTAGCTCTAATCTAATGGTAACTTCTGGGATAGAGTATATTCTAGCTTTAGGAATGAAATGGATAACAAGATTTTACATTTTCCCTAAAAAGGCGCAGAATCTTAACTCGAAGATTAATGAACAAATAAAATACAGCACACACCGAAAAACTATATTCAATTCTAAAATATTCAGCAGAGCACACAAATCGTTCAGGCAATGAAACTATTTAAGCACCAATGTTTAAGAAATCCTTGAAACATACCTTGGAAAATAAAGTTCAAAGTTGTGTTCTTGAAAGGGCTTCTAAGACTTGTATTAAAATTGACTGCTTCTTTTAAGATGAGATTTAAACTGTTCAGGACTTCCTTCTATTGTTTCTTGGCTTCCTTCTAAAACTGTGGTACAGAGTGACAGCATGGACCGGCTGTGTGAGATAGCAGATCGATTGGTCTGTCGGGGTCCTTTATATACGGTCTTGAAGTGACGAAATAATTAGGTTAATATAGTTCATTGCCCTCTTGTTTGTGCGTTTTAGTGCTTTCGCGTGACGATCGTATGATGTCTTAAAAATGCACAAAATGGCCGCTTAAAGGAAAGTAGAACAATATGTCTACGTCATAATTTACGTAAGTGTGTGTGGTTTGCCGTATATTGCTTTGCTAAAAGGAGTTCGTGTTGAGATTCTCTGCCCGCCATCTTTATTATTCTTTAGACTTTACAACAGAATAAAATATGTGTGAAAAATAAAAGTTAATTATAGAAATATGATTACAAAAATGAAAATTTAAGAATAAATACAAGATTAATAACGATTGACAATGAGAGGCGATCACAATATGTTTAGTAAAAATAAGATAAAATTAATTATATGCGCGGTAACAGCAGTATGCTTACACCTGTCCCGATACAGGGAAGTCCCTGTGTCTCTTTAGTTTGTCTGCTTTGAAGATACCTGCCACTGTGTTGCTATAATGATAACCTCATGACATCTAGTAATCGTGGATGTGCAGATGTAATTTTGTTTCAATGTTGATCGTTAGGTTAACACTAATTGAGTACTGGAAGATGAGAATTGTAAACTGCACAAAAAGTAAAGCAAATATCCAAATTCCTCGTTACCTAAGAATTTCTAAGATATTTAGAGAAAAAGCAAAGACGTCTGCAACAGGCAATGCTATAGTGATAGTGTGCCTCACGTTTAAGGTTTGAGCTTGCAGAATTTTGAAACTTCTGTGTTTACATTCGTACTAAATCCACAAAAATGAGATTTTTCTGACAATTTGGGTGACACGAGTGACTTCTATGAAGAACATTTTCCCGAGGTTTTTCACGAATAGAACGAAGATACCAGTCCTTGATGGTACCTCTGTAGAGAGATCTCAAGTTCATCCTACAAGAAACAACCTGCAGGTGTCCATTTTAATAAGTTCATTATATTATCGTAAATGTTTATGAAACGTTCGACTACATGTGCTCTTTTAATTCCTTACCCTACTTGTGGTATATAGTGAGATAAATCAATTCCAAAATTCCGTATATCGAAAATGGGGCACAATTCTCAAGCTGAATTGTATTGAGTGCCTTTGAATTGGTGAAGAACACGTGAGGGTTTCCGTTATAGGTAAAAGTTTAAACATGTTAACTAGTGTTGTTATGTAAATAGTAAATAAACCGTTAAACTATTCCTGGTCTTAAGTGTCAAATGTAACTTAAATTGACATGATTTGCAAGCAATAAAAATCATATATAGTTTTTGTAGGAGTACATCAATTTTAACAAGTGAAGTTCTGCGCAAACTGCATCAAGAAGCCTTAAGCTAAATATAAAATTAATATAGCAAATTCTTGTTGATATCTTAAACTTTCAGACATAGCAAAAAATTAAACGCTGAATAAGTAAGTTTCGTTCAGTAATAAAAAAAAGTTGCAGCGAAAAAATCAATAGCCATCTAGGTAACATAAGAACTTAGTACTTTTATATTATAATAAAACGGCTTAATCCTTTACATATTAAAACGATAATATCCGTACATCAATACGAAAAGGTAGTGCAAAGTTCATAAGCATGCCAAACTATCGTTAATGCGGTATTTTAATGAGAGGAAGTTAGCAATTTTCTTGGATGTTTCTTGATAAATGCAGGACGGACCCTTAAAATATCGTATGAATAATAGCCAAACCAACGAAGAGGGCTAATTATCACTTATCTCTGCTTTAAGTTAGAAAAGAGTTAAGAAGAAGCAATGGCTAAGAGTTTGGAGATAATAAAAAATGTTTTAGAAAAGAAAGAAAAAACTAGGCGAAGGAAGGAGAGAAAGAGAGAAGAAGAAAATTTTTATTTATGGTCTCAGTGGGGTGTTAGTTCTTGTAACCCACCTACCATCTCATTAACCTCTTCAGTTGGCAAATTGTGGTGAAAAAAAGCTAGAAGGAAGAAGGTTGGGTAGCCTTTATCTCTGGCTTATCGAGAAGGGGTTTCTGTTACCAAGCAACGCTCAACGAGAGAGGAAGAAATGTTGGAAGAAATTTCATTACCATCATGAGAGGTTCCAGGACTTTGTTCTTCTTTTTCTTCTATCATGGTATTTCCTCCTCATTCTTAACTCAAATTTCGTGTCTTCCTTACAATATAGGAGGAAGCTCTTCAGAGACTGTCCAATAGGTGGTGCTATTGTACCAATATGAGACAGTATAAACGACGTTTTCATATTTAGCTTCGTTTATTGTCTTGTTTCACATAGCGAAGACTTCTCTACCCCTTGACAATGCCAAGGATACAAAAATATCGTAGAAAACTTCCTAGGGATGACGAAACTACTGTACAGGGATTAAAAGCACTCTCGCTGAAAAATACGCATATTGACACACTCACAATGACTCTTATACAATCGATGTGTACATAAAGGAAAGCTCATATAAAACAGCAATAATGTGACAAAAAGTATTTGATGAGAATAATACAGATTTACATCTCAGAAAACTATGTGAACATATCGAAGTGAAACACATTAAGGTTAATGCAAAGCAAAGATCTCAAACAAAAGATGGCAGTACTATCTCCTTATATGTATAATGTATTTTTATGGTTGCACGAAATTTCAATACTGCTCCTACAAATTCAAGCCTAGAGAGTTCAAACATTCTGGGAAGTAAGTTTATAACCAATTCAAGAGTTCTATTGGTGCCGATTTTTTTCATATTTTTTCTTGTTCATTGTTGAAAGAGCTTCATTGTTATAGGTTTAGATATCCAAAACAAGAATAAAGCGATTTTAACAATAAACAAGAAAGAAAATAAACATTGGCACGGAAAGAACTCTTGAATTGGTTATAAACTTTCTTCCCTGAAAGTATGAACTCTCTAGGCCTCAATTTGTAGGAGCAGCATTAAAATTTCGTGCAACCATAAAAATATGTTCGACATATACGGAGATAGTGCTGTCATCTTTTGTTGGAGATCTTTGCTTTACGTTAACCTTAAGTAAAATATTTGTGATTTTGAGTTAATGTGATTTTCTAGACTAGAGGTGTGTCTTCTTTCGATTGGTGAAGAACGATAATGTTGATTGCTAATATATGAGTGTTTTCTAACAATTGGGGAATATATTAAGTGACGTATTTTCTATTTTTCATTGTTCTTAGTTGTCATATGAATACATAAATACCATCAAAATAATCTTGTGTACTTGACAGATAAATAGTGTGAATAAAAAAAATATTCCGTATTATCTTCTAGTTGCAAAATTACTGTTTCGTTTTCTCTTTTGTGTGTTTATATGTTTGCACTTAATTTGTTTCACTTGTAAGCCGACGATATATAAGGATACTGATGATGTCTTCGATGAGGAACATGCATACACACACGAGCGTGTGCCCGCGAATTCGCAAACACAACGCAGCTATAAGATATTTATGATTGAAGATAGAGATAAGTATTACAAACGTATCTATATTGCTGGAAAAGAGTTCTACCCATATTTAAGAAATTATTAACAGATCATAAACTGATCATCTACTCCAAAATGTAGCCCTTTACAACCATTCTATATGTGTGACTAAGATGCTACATTTCCTTGCGGTTTGTGACATCTTTCGTCTTTGAACAGTGACATCTCCTTTCTTGTATGTTGAAATCTCACTAATTTAGTTACCTAAACATGTAATCGTTGGCTGCTGGTTCATTATCTATTCTAAAACCCCTGCGAGTTTTCTACATTCATAGTAATTTCGCTGTACACACTTACCTTAAATTCTTTGGTTGATTAGGAAGTTTATTGCAAACAACACTTATTTGAATGACATGAAGAAAATCTTCAGTAACCCCATCAATTTGTTGTCATTTACAATGCAACATTCACTACCATTTTCGTACACAGATGTAGTTTCTTGCTAGCTTCCATTTACGTACATGGAGGTAGTTTCTGGAGTCATGTAAACTCGTGCGAAAAAAACAACCTTGGAATATGCAACCATTACTGGTATATACAACTCTTCGTCACCCAGCATAATCACGAATTTAAAACTGTAGCTTAAATAAATTATATTTCAACTCCTAGCAGAAACAATATTGAAAGCATAAACAATAGTTTCACAGTTAACAATAATAGATTTATATCGCTTATCTATTCGCAAATACCTATTATCTTAGAAATTATGAAATCAACAAACGTTGCTAGGTTTCTCACAAGAATGATCAATATTTTGTCAATATGCTTAGGTGGTTAAAATCTACAACAATAAACAAAGTCGTTGATATCATTAATCCATAAACTATTCAATTATTGTCTATCTTCGTTCAAGTGTTGCTATTAAGTTCAGTTTATGCACGTATTACAAACGTAGTATCCTGATGACATGCGTGAATACACTAGTATCCAATAAAGGTTTTAAGTTAGATTTTGTTAGTAGAACACAACACCAGGTGCTAGCTATATTTGATCCGTAGAGAACGAAATCCATCATAAGTAGTTTATATTCTGTATCCGGCACTAATACGCAAATAATGCACATATATACTCAATACTATTAGATGCAAGTATTACATAAAATTTTCCTTTTTTCTAGAACAGTAAAAATAGTACACTTCAATATAACTTATACGTAAACACTGAACCATCGTTCCGGATTATTTATTGCTCCCCTAGACTCGATGAATAATATGCACTACACTCCCTGAAAATATGTTTTAAAGTACTATGAATATTATAAGTTGTTAACAAAATTTAACAAAATCATGCTACAACCTAGAAAACTTAGAAATAATGATGAAGATAATGCTCAGCACTCATAAAAGTTGAGTCTCGTTTGGACGGCAGAAACGTCAAAGTGGAGCGGAGGTAAGATTTCAGCCTTTTAAGAAACAAAAACGATTGTTCTACTGAACGATTTGAAAGTAGACTAAGATAAATATCACTACTTGTAAACATAGACAGTTAAAGATCTTTTCGTAGAAATTTACTCATTTCAAAAGATACATCACTAAACCCATAATCTATCAAAAGGACCATGATATGTACACGTGCGCTAGGGAAGAATGATACCAAATCAGTTTCATATGATGCTTGGAGCTTTGCTGAGCATTCACGCATAATGTCTGAAAAACTTCCCTTAAACTTACTGAAAACTATTAACGAGTTTGGAAACTATGGAGGAAAACTTTGAGAATAAGTTTATCTAAGTTGGGGGGCATATATGTAATGGGAATTACATATACATTTTAATGCAATTCTATTTGTGCTATTCACACGAAGTTCCAAGCGAAAACAATAGATGGCAGCACCGGCTGCATATGTAAAGTTAAATAGGCAGGATATGTAAAAAATGTTATGATTCTTTTGATAATTTTGTTATGATTCTTTTATCTCAAAATATTTATATTATTACACTAATGTTGTCTTGTTTACAGAGTGTTATTATGAAACTTTATTTCATGTTTAATCTTTCCAATGTTATGTATATGTACAACGTATGATTTAAGCTAAAATTGTAGACTACCCGAGCTTCCGTATTGTCATCAGATCGTTGTGTAGATTATTAAATCTACAAAATATATTCGTTTACTTCTTATTATTATTTATTATCGCTTGCGTGGCAGGTCACAGGGGTGCAACACTCCAGATCGGCACTGCTAACATCAAGTGTCATCCCGCTCATTGTAGTAAAATCCTGAGCAATTTAGGAACATCTTGGCATTGTACGAGATTTTACGGTGGCGAATAAATTACTTATGTTGGTAAATGGGAGGTGTGCGAAGTATTTGCTAGCCGGAGGATTATTTGCAGCTTGTGATAAGTTCGACAGCTCAAAGTCTATTACTGTAAGGAGTATTACGTCAACAAGAAGCACGCCGAAGCCATTTCAGTGGCATGTAACAAAGGGCACGAACCAGAGAAAGATAGCTGAGCTATTGTGAGAGCATCAAATTAGATGAGTGGCCGTGATAGTTAAGCAACTCATCTTGCTAGGTTGTCCCAAACACATTCAGTTAGATTTATGGCCGGTTAACGCCCTGGCCAGTCTAAAATGGCAATACAGTAGTTCCAGTTTAAAAAAGTCGTCCACCAATACAGCTCTTTGAGAGCGGACATTGTCAACGCTCATTAAGAAATTTTCTCCCATATGCTGTCGAAACTCTCTCAAATGTGCTGTCAAGATCTGATAACGATATCTGGTAGTAGCTTTGCCTGGCCCATTCACCCTGGTGGTTTCGCGTAGAGGCGTTCTCCAGGTGCTGCTAATGCTGGCCCACAACATCACCACTTCCGCATTGATCACGTTCGATGATGTTGGAAGGATTATATCCTGTTCCTTGTTCTTTCCCGGATGATTCACCGTCGACAATCAGACTATAAAGTAAACCACGACTCATCGCTGAATAATACGAACGCCCAATTTTCATCTGCCCAATGATTGTGATCTCGACAATATTGTAGACATTCCTTCTCTGATCAGCGCTGAAAGGCACACAAACTATCGGCCATCTTGCATACAGTCATCTATTCACCCTAGCCTTCTATTCACAGTTTTCCTAAATATCTGCCTTCCTGTTGCAGCAGCGTGGTCTGATACCAGTTGACGGATGCTAATCCAATTGTGGCGTCTGGCTTTTTTCAGCAAATAACGATCTTCGCTTCCAGATATAACTCTTGAGTGTTTTTGACAGGTCTTCTGGACGTGTCTTCAGTGTCAATCAACAGTCTCCAAGGACCACTAACCACTGAGGAATTCACTCTGAGTTATCTGACTACTTTGGTCTATGACTGTCCAGCTTAAAATCTTGCAACGGTTCTGTAGCCTAAAGAGTAATTTAATAGTCTTATTTCAGTCATTTCTAAGCTGTTCAGTATCACTGGTATCATCTGCCTTTAAGACACACAGATACTGTGCCTTTTCGCAGAGTATCTATATAATGGGTTGGGTACACAATACCAGGACGATTATATAAGTTACCATAAGGACCATTCTGCGACAATACATTGGAACTCAAACACAGAAGTAGTAAAGGGTCATACTGAAGAGGATATGAAGAAGAATAGAATTAAAAAGTATAGAAAGTGGTACAAACGGAGAAGGTCGGGTAAGTGAAAGAGATTGAAAGAATTGGGAAAGGAGAGTATTAACACGCATAGAAGAGAGAAAGTACGTATAACTTATTTATCCTCTAGCGTCCCCACGCTAAGGTTTTGACACCAAGTATAAAAGCTTATATTCAGAATAACATTATTTTGGTACATAAATATGACATTTTGGCACTAAAAATATCGGTACTGTCTGTGGAGAAATAGGTCATATGTCAAATAGTCGGAAACAAGTAGTTAAAGCAATCATGAACAAACACACTTTGTGTAAAACTCAGCATAGTAAGTTCAAAAGGAGGGAGCCACATGTTAAGCATAATGAACAAGAATCTATGATGATGGAGGATATATATCACGGTGTTGATCAGTAGACAATATGGTAATAATAGTGTGATTGATGAATAAGAAATGGTAACCAACGAAATGAAGTTTAATATGAAAGACATTTTGATTGAAACATAAATAATGTTTAAATTAATTGAATTAAACAAATGTGGAAAAAAAATTATATTTAAACTTGTGTATTTTGGAATTATTATTATGTGAAATAATATGTTAATAAGATTAATTTAGACGAAATAATTATGAAATAACCAATTGTTGAATAAAAGTAGATTATGAATAGGAAATCATATATTCATGAAATGAATATGACATAGCGAAATGACATGATAATGACATAACGAAAATTTGAAATGAATATAAAGGGTTAATCATAATTAAGTGGAAAAGTTTTACACGAAATGAACTTTAAGAAATGAAGTGAATTTATTATAAAAACTATTGAAACAAAACCAAAATGAAAGATTTTAGATTAATGTAATGCATTATGTAAAACAGTGTTGATCTACTAATAATGAACATTTTGTAGAAAACAAACTAAGCTTTTAATAGATATAAATTATTACATGAATTATGTTATCACTTTTAAAAAAATAGAAATATATTATGTTAAAATATGTATTCATTTTGTTCATGTTTAAAGAAGAAAAATGTTTATTGTTTGATAAACAATTCATTTTTTTTATCGACACAAACTCGAAAAAGAAATATAAAAATAACTTTTTAAAGACACTTTTCTTAAACAATTCGTACTAAAAAGTAAAAAAAAAAAAAAACTTTTGCTTATGCATGAATAAAAAGAAAAACATGCGGCACGCTCTTATATACAGTCACTTTACAAGTTCTTGAATTGGTGCATCCCACGCTTTTCTTTTTAGTCATGCATACACAAAATTATTATTTACTTTTTAGTACGAACTGCTTAAGAAAAGTATGTCTTTAAATAGACTTTTATGATTTTTTACTCCTTGTTTTAAAAACACCTGTAGGTACTTTGTATCTTTTATATATCTATATTAGTGTATATGTATTTGACTAAAGTCCCCCACTTTTGTTCAGTTTCACCCTGGTTTGAACACATTTCAACAATTTACATTTTCTGCCACGCTAGATGCATCATTTTTCTTGCACGGATAAGATTTCATGGCTTCTTCGGTTAAATGCTGAGGTTCGAAAACAAAACATAGACTTTGTATTTCTTGTGACGTTATTTTAATAAGTAGCTGATAATGCTTGAAAACGTTCAGAGTCACCCCAGCCTACTGTAACATTCTACCTCATAATTGAAAAGATATTGCAACATCCCCATTCTAAGTGGAAAATTAAAGGATGCTTAAAAAAAACGTCCAGAAAGTATTAAACATTTTTGTACTTAATTTCCTTATTTTCTGACATCTTGGTACTTTTTTCTTCGAAAAAATATTATGTTTAGGAATTCAACTTCTTCTACTTCAGTTATTAATATATATATATATATATATATATATATATATATATATATAGTTTCTGAAAGTCTTGAGAAAGTTATTTCTAGAACTCCGTGGAAGTCCTTCCTTCAAGGATCGCCACTGGTGATATAGAAGCAAAGATATAAGGAGGGAGAATAGACTCTTTGTTACTCATAAGGGACACACGAACAGGACGGAAAAGGAAAAATATAGTGGAATAAGGCACGGAAAGGAGAAAAGGGAATGAAACGAAGTCTGAAATTCAGTCACCCTTCTTCGCTTTTTTCTCTATTTTTTCTTCTTCTTCTCTTCACTAGCTTTGAAGGGCCAATATATTGAGAAGTCTAACCCTGAGGCATCGAGATCAACCTCGGAATACTTCGAATCTTTCAAGATGGAGAAAGTAGGACGGTCTCTTTCCCTCTTCACAAGAGGACTCAACTGTCCAGAGAGTCTAGCACTCAAACCAAATCTCTCTCTCTTTCTCTTTCTCTGTAGTATATTTCTTTGCTATCTTTTCTTCTTCAGTTTTGAAGAAGCGAGGAGATATTGAGGAAAGGAAACAGAAAATGCTTACATAAAACACGATACGAAATTGAAGTACTACTACAGGAGAGAATACATCGGCAGTAGCCTGAATCTATGGGAGTAGATGGATATTTTCTATACTATTTTTCGCTCTACATTTTACAAATTATGGAGAAAAAATATTTCTTTGTGGAATTCTTGGATGATATTTGTGTTCCTTATCAAGAATGAGTTAAGGTACTTGTAAATGTTAATACGATGTACTTTTTAAATATAAAGAAATATTCAAGCGAGAATAGGTCGTCGGTAGATCCAAAGGTATGTGTTTAATGAAGAACTTCGCACATTCTATCTACACTGGCGGACAATAAAGACGCAACTCGGAAAAGCAGTTTTGTCAGAAGGTATAATGAAATCTCAACAGCAGAACTGTACAAGTGACAAGTCTGACCATGCACATGCAGTGTCACGGCACGTGAGGAATGAAATTTACCAGTAGACATATGTGGAACTGATCTTTACGTTAATGTCACTGCTGTGAGGGGCTGTGATAGTCTGTGAAATATGAATCTCAGGATCCGTCACTCTATGACAAATAAGTAGTATAATGTACTCCCATTCTTTTAGAATCAGTGACGGGCAGAGGGATTCATATTTTACTTTCGTTTTTGTTTCTATTAATCTGTTCTGTCTCAAGAACTGGAAGGCAAAGAACCGCCCCTGTAAACCCAACCCTGGGTTCGCCACTGCCTCTCAAACATTGAGAAACAAAATTGTAATTTTGTACTTCTAACTCAGAGGTACAGTTTTAAGGGTGTACAGAACGCTTTAAATATGACAACGCCGGAATATTGGCAATGAACCAAATTTGAACGAGACTTCGTGGTTTACCTGTGAGGAAGAGAGTTCTCCGTCCCTGAGATCGTGACAATAATTCGTCGAGTAATCTCTACTGTGTACAATAGTTGGCAAAATGGGTCCCAGGAAGCCTGTGGTAACAGAAGATATGAGTCTAGATGTTCTAGGTCCATTAGTGCAGGAGACATTCATGACTTAGTTCCTTCCCTACTTGAACTTTTTCAATTGTCTATATTCTCTGAGTGTACATTCAAGTATTCAGCCCTTGTGCTTCAGCAGTTAAGATCATAGGCTTAATTTTCGACACTGTTAAAGTACGCAGGAGAGAGTCCTGCTGTTCCCCGTGCTTACTGAAGCTTTTCAGGGTATTCCTCACTTTCACAAAACGAATGCTGGTATGAAACGTAGGTAAAAACTGAGCACGCTACCTTCTTTTCGTTGTTTCCGGAGGAAAGCTCATCGGGTGCTGTCATGCCTCTGACTCTTGAAGGACGTGAATCATGGCTGACTGCATTCTCGATACAAATAAGCTAAATGAAATAAAACAACCTACAATGTATGCTATCCTTACTTAATAGCCATATTGCAAGATGCTGTTAAAGTGTTACTTTCTGCTTCATTCTATGAAAGAACTGAAGAAATAGCAGATGTTGAAGTTTAGTTCTTACAATGTTAGAGTTTACGTGGGGTAAAACCTAGTTACTTTTTTCATCTCAAACTGCTTGTGATATTTTTTTCTCTTTAACTGGCGTTACTTTTTAATGCAAACGTTTCTTAACTCATCCAAGTCAAGTTGCCCTTAACAAACACGCCATTTTGATGTCTCTGGTTACTGCCAAAAAGAAAACAATTTCGAAAAGTTAATGACGATCGTTAACCAACATTATCACTTCAACAGAAGCGGTCTTTCCAATTCTTCTTGTTTTCTTTTCAACTTTGCAAAAAAAGAATTGTAGGTAGGAAAAGAAAAGGGAACGAAAATAACAAAAGAAGAACAGACAAAGCTTGCAAACTCACTACTCATGTCCGTACGTTGAGAATGGTTTGCTTTCTTAACCAAAGGCTTTTTTCTTTCCTTCACGTTGCTTGTTAAAATTTTCACATTGATCTTATATTTTTGTTTGTAAGAAAACGTATGAAAGGGGTTCATTTTTAAAAGGACTGTAAAGAAAATGTGTCATTTATCTGGACAATGTAACTTAGTGACAATAAACGCGACAAGGATTCATCAGAATTAATTAATTTTGTTCGACTTTATTGTTTTCATATTAGTCATAATATGCCATTTCGTATTCATTTAATAAGGCTACATAGACAAAAGAATTTGGTAGCAGTTGAATTGGAGCTGTAACGCAAGTAAATCTGAAACACCAATGTCAGGATGAAGCTTTAAATATAATTTGTTATACACACACTACTGCCAGAGGGCATGGGATAATACATATTGAATTCTTTAATGGCACTACAGTGAACAAACAGACTGAGAGTCACTTTAAATAAAGTTCTCATGTCAATAAAATACGAGCATTGTACGAAAGATCTGCGTTCTGCATAATTCTAAAATGTTCTGGCCATTTGGATGGAACAAGAGTGCATGTTTTCAAACTGGTAGGCTAATAGTTTCAACATTAACATGACAACATGCAGCTCCTGGCCACTTAAAAAACTCGAAAGCGTCCATCCAATCCAAGGCCTATCGCATCATAACAAGAAATGACAAGCAAGCGCCATATGCGGGAAGATTTTGAATTAACTGTAATATGGAAGACGACAACTCACATGGTTATCACATTTCTTACGACACTTCTAATGGAAGATAATGAAGGACTATTTGAAACTGGCGCACCTCATTTTTGCAACACGAATCGTATATCCCGTCTTGAACACAAGACATTCTCTTCTTTGTAATCACAAGCATATGGACCTTCCATTCCCAGTAGCACACAAACGTTGAAAAGCGGTGGGAACAACGTTATTCCCGCAACGTAAGGTTAATGTTGTACATATACCTAAATGTCCGCCTGCTCAACGGTTAATTCGTCGTTTAGAATCAACGTAGTTTTCATCGTGAAGAAAGGGACGTTGAGCGAACGTATTTTGGAAAGGCTTTATAAGGTTGTATTTCCCCCCCTGTTCAACAGCTCAAAACCACCTTTTTCATTTGTCGAAAAGAAAGCATTAAACCTTTTGATGAAGAGTTACTGACCATAGTTACTGTCTTTGTATATTTCTTTCACGTTGATATATTAATTTTGTTTCTAAATTTTCCAACTGTTTGCAGTGGGGTTCGAGCATCAAACTTTCCACACTCGTCGTTTGTCAGTCATCACTCAAACGACTTGGCTACTAAGTATTTGCATAGTTTCTAAAATCTTACCATTCCTTTTCTGTTATGAAGACTATATCCGAAGTAAAGGCACGTGTATGGGCTAGAATTCGTCACTGGGATTGCTGATTGTATTTTTGTTATATCTGTGGAAGCTGCTTCGTTGATTGTTTCTCCCATGCCGGTCTGTCTTTTTTATTTCTCTCCCATCTTTTCAACCATTATTAAAAGTCGGGTAAACTATTGAACAGGTGGGCGTATACAACATTGAAACTATGTTTCAACAATATTGCTTTCGTCGTCCGCAACTTTCGCCGCAACTTTCGTCGTCCGCAACAGGCTTATTCTTACCCATGAGCTAAATGCTGCAACATGCTGGTGACCTGACGTCTGAATTTCTGACTGCTGCTGTCAAACAGGTGCCTCAAAGTGGTGTCTACGAAGTCGGCATTTAAGCAGAAAAAGACGTCGACCCTATGGATGGATATAAGGTAGCAACCGAAGTGGAGGGATTATTTCTGTTAGGGCATCGTTATTGCAAAGGCGGATGCCCTACTAGGCGCCATTATGGCGACGTGCAGGTAGTGGCCCAACTGTTATTCCTGCTCATTTACCAACGCAAACCCTAACCCCGAAATTAATGCCATCTTTTAGCAATGTTGTCAATTATCTGATGGTCCGGGATGGGAGAGAAAAATCAACGAAGCAGCTTCCAAAGCTATAACACACAATACAATCAGGAATCCCAGTATCGAATTCAAGCTGATACACATGCTTTTACTTCAGATACAGTCGTTGAAACATGAAATGATAGTAAAATATTAGTAACTTTGAAGATCTTTCGTAACCAACTGGTTAGAATAACGAGCTACAAACGACGAGTGCGGAAAGTTCCAGGTTCGAGCCTCACTGCAAACTCCGTCGAGAAGTTCAATACTCTATTTTTTCCAAATGATAAAAGTGGTTTTGAGCCGTTCAACAGGTTAGAATTATTTTGAGGAACTAACGTTGTATCCACCGTTTTTCGACGTTCGTGTGCTACTGTGGATGAAACAAGGCACAAAATAAAATTATTTGATACAAATCAAAGAAAGAAATCCAGAAAATAATACAGTATTAACACGAGTCGAGAAATATACTTTTTTTTTTCATATTTCCAGCTGGGACTTTCACTAAGAACTCAAGTTGCCATTATTGCAAACCCATCACTGATTCACTCACTTACGAAATCATTAATAGACCTTAGTAATTAATGTGGATATAAGCTGTAAAATTCTTATACGAACTTTTTCCATCATGTATACCTAAGTAACGATTTGACGAAATTCACTCCGTTGTCAGAGTTGCCAACTTATTGAAACATTCCATGCTTGAAAAGATTTATTTTACACTTCTTATACTATTCATCATATCCCCAAATTTTGCATGAATACTCTTCGGCCTTATTAGGTAACGATTGTGGTGATAAGTACCCGCAAGTTTCTAAGTTATTAGTGTTGCTAACCTATGTTTAAATTCAGATCTAATACTATATTCTATACTTCTAAACACTATTCGACATATACCTATTAAACTTGGTACGAATATTGGCTGCTACCCTACAACAACGTCTGATGGGTGTCTCCACCTTCAGCACTCCAGTAGTCATTGTTGCCATCTTATTATAACAATACACTCATCATTTTGGGTTCCTTGGCATGCCTAAACCAAATTTGCTAAAAAAAATACTCATCAAAACAGCACAAAAATAATTATTTTGATCAACGCTTTCCGAGAAAGCATCTTTTTTAAACGTTATCAACTTCTAAATTTTAAGTTTTTGCCTTTAAGTCTTTTGGCCGTTATAAAATTTATAGTTTATATGTATATTACTTCATACAAATCTACATTCTTGCATTAATTTATACCAAATTTTGCATACGTGTTCATTAGGTACTGGGACAGGTCAAAGTAGCACTTCGGGCGCCGCAGAGCAAACAGCTGTCAGTGTTGCCAGTCTCCCTTTTAACATTCAATATTTCAAGTTGTTTCCGTATCGTTGTAATTATCCGCACAAACATTTTATTCACTCCGCACCAACGGTCGGTTTTATCGGCTAGTTACACATAAAATCATTATTATATCGCAAGAATTAGTGAATGTGTCGGGTAGTGTAATTTAGTCAGGGATGCCCATTAGATACTTGATCAACAAATTTCAAAATAATCGTAACCATGTCAAACGTACACTTCGAGAAGTGTCTTACTTCTTTGCTGAAGTCTGCTTGTAAGTAGTGAAAGCAGGTTCCATATTCTGATAATGATTTTAACATCTACGCCAATTTATGTATCCCCGGCATGATAGATTGCAACATGTGGCCACATGATTAGGTTGAAGAGTGCAGAGACCAAAGTGAGCTGAATTAATCAGTGAACATGACAGATCATTAAAGAGGATCTAGAAATTCAAACCATCTTCATATTTACGCACACAAAATTTCGGCAGACACTTCCCACGCACATTTTTATTTCATTTCTATTTATAATTATTAGTAATGTGAGGACTAGGTAGCCATCACGTGACAAAATCCTCTTTCCACCAGTTTAGAATAACTGTAAGATAAAGGTTCCACTTCAGGTATAGTACAGTAAAATTAGCTCCAAACCCGGAAATCCAAAAAAACAAAGGTTTAAGTGTCCCAAATTGTTTGTTACTGTTTACTCTAAATGCGGTAAAAAGTCTCCACAGAAAGACTGTCGGGTTTGGGAGGGGGAGGGGGGAAAGGAAAGGAAAGGAAAGGAAAGGAAAGGAAAGGAAAGGAAAGGGGTCAGAAAAGTTTGTTTTCTAATTTTTTCTCAAATATATCGGAAATCACGCAGCGTAGAGAAATTATTACCCTATATAAAATTAATGTTCATTACATTTCCCACAAAAATGGCCCAATACATTTTTTCTGCGCTTAATAGTTTCCAAGATATTGAGGGGAGGGGGTTTTGGTAAATGTTTTCCCTCCATAAATTGCAGAAAATTCGTTGAGATTTTTGAAAACATTGATAATATTGTTGAACAAAAACATTTTTATAATATAGATAATACTTTTATATACAAACTTTGATATTAAAATACATCCGTATATATACACAAATACAGTAAACTCCCGATTATCCGTGTGTTTTATGAAGTCATAATTTTATTTGTAGGCCTTTTTCATCAGAAAATTTTACATAGCTCACAAAAATTAAATGTTTACATAGCTCTTACCTTCATGTATTAAATACAAAAATTATTTTCACTTCTCTTCCTCATCACTCTCATCAATATCAGAATTTATTTCAGAAAGTTCTTGCACTCCTCATCATCTGGCAACACTAAATTCCTCTTCCGCATCATAATCAATGGCTGCCTCTGTATTACTGCACCCATATCCAGCGCAGTTGGCACACTGCACACTCACAATCGTTGACCACTGAAGGGCAATTCTTCGACACTCACAATCGTTCAGACACTCTCCTGTGCAGGAGCAAGAGACGAGACGCAGCAGCCATTCTGGAGCAGCACCAAGAGTTGTTGTTGTTGGGCGCAGATATCCGCTGACCTTCTTCCAGTCCCATTTTAGTGGGTCTTTCTTGAAACCACACCACTGCTGCACTTGGTGGTACACTCGTAGTGAATGTTCCCTTGCTGCTGCTTTTGTTGGAGGTAAAGTAGCTAACTTAAACTCACCTTGCAAGGCTGCTTTGCAACTGTCGTTAAATATATCTGGTGACGTAAACTGTCCAAATTTTGCGTCTTAGGGGATCCATATAAAGACAGGAGAAAATCGTGCCCAGCAGCAGCAATATCATTTCTCTGTGCTTTAGGGTCACTGAAAATAAGTAATTTTTTTTCTGAGTTCCTCATCACATTTAACTCTTTTAAATGGGACAGTTTTACCTTTCCGATATATTGAAGACACAGAATCACAACCTGTAAAGGCATAAACATACAATAAAACATGTTTCATGTCCCCTATTTCATGCTGCATTGCTTGAATATTGTGAACTTTATTTGACTGATTTCCTTTACCAGGCACAATCATCTTTAAGTTGCAGTCTGGAGGAGCAAGAGTAATCAACAAAACCAATAGGTCAGTGTCATCATCTATTACTCGAACCTCCATCCCGTTTAGAGCTTCTGCGATAGTCGACGAAACAATCAAAGTGTCTGCGTCGCCATGAGCTTGAAGCACTTGGCATCCTTTTTCCTTCAAGTGTAATGTCAGGAGGGATATTAGTTGTTCCTTATTGTTCGGGTTTGCAAGGAATTCACTCTGCCCAAAGGTGACGTGAATGAGGTCTTCTACTTTCACATCTACGTTGCTAACTGAGCGAGATCTTCGCAGACGTTCCTCATCTTTTGTATTTAATTCTTCCCTATAGCCATCGAAGACTACAGTAGCTCTGCCGTAATGGGACAGAACATAATCACTATATTGTTGGCATATTACTCGAAACGTTGCAGGGCGTTACCAAACAACACGGTATAGGAGATGTCCTCCATCGACAACATATGATACCCCCAGGGACATTTCGTCACTAGGAGATGGATCGGTTCCTCCATTTGGTAGCACTTTTAGGATTGAAGACTTGGTGCCTTTCCTCATCAAACCGCTTTTATCGAACAGTGAAGGAGGATATGCACATAGTTCATATTTGAATATTTCCCCTAGCTGTTCTTCTGTTCTCACACTACAAACCATGCGGTGAAGCAGTTGGTTGGGGTTGACATGAGTGGTGTCATTTCGGATGGTGATAGATTTTGTCACAGCTGCTAACGATTTGACGGTGTACTTTCTTTTCAAGTGGATT